>PVKP010007833.1:0-75329 GCA_004027715.1 Plecturocebus donacophilus
GGGTGCAGAGCTGAAGGGCAAGCAGTGACGTTCTTGAGAGAGAAGGAAAAAGGGAGGAGGAGGCTGGGGCAGTGAAGGGCTGGCTAGGGAGGGAGGGAGTACAGCAGGAGCGGTCTTTCTTTTTGCCTTTTACTCTGCTGTCCTTAGAGATTTTCAACTTAAAACCAAGCCCTACTGCCTGGTGAACAAGAGACAGGCTCTAAAGACTGCTTTGAAAAGCATCTCCCAGCTTCTACTTTTTATCTTTAAGAAAAAGTAGATTTTCTTCGTCTTTGTTTTTGTTTTAAGGAAGAACAGAATCTAATGACTTTTTTCATGTCATCGCTTTGAAATAGAGTCGTCTTTCTTTCTTTTACTCTTTTTTCCTGGCAAAGTATATACTGGAGTTTTATTGCTTGCTTGGGTTTTTTCCCTGCGTGTATCGGCCGTTATGCTTAGCCAGTGTATTCTTAATTTTTTTACTGGAGTTGTTGCCAGTGATGGAAATGGTGTTTGCTTCTCTTTCAGTCAAGATCTGCACAAAGTATAGCATCAGGGGGTATTTATTGTTTATATTATGAATTCTACATTCATCATTCCAGCACTCTTGAAGTTGCCACCACGTCCTTAGTCAGTTCAAGGAATTGGATTCTGCTCGGTTTCTTTTGAATTCATTGTTTTTAACCCCTTTGAGAGTTTTATAGAGGATCCTGAAGGCAGAGAGCTCCACCTCACCGTGAGAAATTTGGAACTCAGGACTTGAATGAGATCACTGATCCCCAAGTTAACAGTGGATATACTTCTTGCATTTTCTCTGTTCTTTCCTGCATTTGGGCAAAATGTATGAACGGCACAAAAGGCGCTACAGCCTTTGTGACATCTCCAAGGTGGACAGGACTGTGGACGTGGTATTGCTGAAGGTAAGGGGGGCCACACCTCATGCATTCTGAAGCTCTGCAGGCTGTTTTATCTCTTTGAACCCAGTAGCCATGTCCCTGGCCCTCTTGTATTGGGAGAAAGGCTGAGAAATCTGTGTACAATAGAGGGTGAGGGGTGATGATAAGGCTCTTAAAGGAATATCTGAACAGGAAGCAGGAGGTGCTTGGGAATCAGGATTGAACCACATAGTAGTGAAATTTAATCTTACTTGCATTAAAATGGATTCTTATGCTTGGGAGAACCTCATACTGTTTAAAATCACAGAGGGAGAAATTCACCTTCCAAGTTGTTCTGTTTGTCCTTCTGTCTCTCACCCTTCCGCCCCCAGACTTAACCCCCATCTGCCTGGTCTCTTTCTCTGTCAGTCTCTCTCTCTCTCCCTGCTTCTGTCTTTTAAGGCTCTCTGTCTTTGGTCTGAGTCTTTTCTGTTTTTCTGCTACTGTCTCACTCAATTCTTTAGGGGAAAGACAGGTAACATTTATTTTCTTTTGGAAAGATTTCCAGTAAACCTATTTATTAAGGTAGCAGAGCTGACCTTTTGGCTTGGTTTGACTGCTTTTCAGAGTTAGCTTCTGACTGTTGATAGCTGTATTTGTTTGTATTCTCAGCATTAGTGATGTTAGGTGTCTAAGCAGGATGGGGGCGGAGACTCTGAATAGCTAATTGCTCACAGAAGGCATCCTTAAATCTAAAATTAGTAAGAACTCCTCCAGCCGGTAAGATGAGAGTCTGGGAATGTTGGACAGCTCAAAGAGCACTTTTTGGAAATTTAGCAATTTTCTGGCAAAGGCAGGGGAAATTGGAAGTCAACCAAGCACTTCATAGATGACAGAAAGAACCTCAGTATCTTAACTTGTGAGGGTGTATGTGGAAGTGAGGGTGATTTAAAGCAAAGTGGAAATATGTTGTCCTGGTCAAGGAAATAGTGGACCTATTTTATTGATTTGTCAATTCAGTTTATTGCTTGGGTCTTTTTTTTTTTTTTTTTCCTTTGGTTGAGTAAGGCTAAGGAATGGGCTCAGAAGGCTGGACACAGAAACCAATGAAATGCCATGTTGGGCAAGGCACTAGGTAGAGGAGTTGTGATTTGTGGTAGAGTGTTGTCATTGTCTCTCCATAATCACTATCAGGTGGTTGATTTGCTGGGCCTAGACTGACAGCAGTTGGTAACTTGGTGTTTTGAAATTATTCCAAGATGTTACTCATTTTGGTTTCTCTGAAATGAAATTTCCTCTGTGAGATCATAGTGATGTTTTAAAATTTTTGGCCTCATATATTTAGGAGAATCTTGTTTTAGGATCTTTATGTGCACGGTACCCTGTGATTTCGCCTGCAAGTGGGGAGAAGAAAGGAGGAGAAAAAGAAAATCTGAGTATCACAAGAGTGTTGTACATTTAAAATAATGCTTATATATATAATAGTTTATACTTGAAGTGGGCATGAAAGCCTTTGTGAGTGGAGCTAAATCAGTACAGGCTTATTGGCCTCAGAGTTGCTGTTTTAGAGTTTAATGAAGCACTTCCTACACGTTACTTCATGTGAGACTTGCCAGGCAGTTACTTTTTACCCTGTATTCATATGAAGAGCCTGAGGGTTTCCTTGAGCATGGTGAGGGACATGAAGAGCTTGAGTGAGAAGAATATGTTTTTTTTTTCACAAACCTACAGCTAATAAAGGTGTTTGTCTTTATTTGTACTATTATGTCCAATAAATAATAAAAGATTCTCAGTAGAGAAAACTTCACTTCTCAGAAAATATTTATTTCACTTCTCAGAAAACAGTCATTAGTAAATAAACACAAGGAGTCCTGAAAACACCCTGTTTCCTGTTTGAAATGAGATGGGGACGTTTGGTGTTAGTTTTTTTGCCTTGGAGTTGGAGAAGACAGCATCATTGAGAGCTATAAACTTAAAGAAACCTGAATACCTATCCCATGCAAGCCATGGAATACAGTCTATATCCCATTATTGTTTAAAGGCAGACAATAGAGAAATAAGTACAAACTGTTTTAAGTGATGTAGAAGAAATAATTAGGGTGCTGTGTAGGGAATAATGGGCAGAACTGTTTGAGATAGAATGGTCTTTGGATAGAAGAGCTTTCTGAGGTGCAGACATTTAAAAAGCTGACCTCCAGAGGATGGAAAGACACTAGCTATACTAAGGAAGAGTGTTCTAGAAAGAATGAACAGCAAATACAAGGCCCTGAGGAAGGAAGGAATGCACAGGGTCATTGTGGTGGACGGGAGCACTTTTAGTAGAAAGTGGGCTTGCAGGGTGAGAAGGAGGCCAGAGCCATAGGTGGGACCTAGAAGAGCAGGGCCTTGACAGCTGTGGGGACGATGCCTTACCTCTCAACGGATGTGTCGAGAAGATTATTCTGAGGGTAATCGGTTAGCCTGCTGTTAGGACAGCACAGGCAGGATAAGAGGGTTTTGTGGTCCAAAATGGGAAGAAGTAAATGGATGTGAGACACAGGCATTTAATATTTACATTCCTACTCTTTGTCTCATTTTACATATGGGAAAACAGATTTGTGTCGTTAATAACTTTGTCAGTGTCTCACATCTCATATGTAATTGGTAACAGAGTGCAGTCCTAGGTTGGACTGTTTTGAAAGTCCATATTTTTCTTGCTGTCCTAGACCTCTTTTTTGAGTCTGTCAGTTCCTCTTATTACATGAATATGTATATTAGCTTTTATTGCTATGTACATACGCGTTCTTTATCTGCCTTAGACTTTTCCTATTGGGAGAAGTCTTACTATCTTAGTCTCTTCTTTCTCAGTACAAGAATTCCTTCTACAATACTTAGGACAGGTACACGATGGCATATAAGTTCATTTTGTCCCATAATTTTTAGCAAAGTTTTCTCAGAATTCTTAAAAACCATTTGGTGGTGTTCTACAATTATTTCTGCAAAATTATTTTGAATTTCAGTATTTTCTATCAGTGTTTTTAAAAAATAGTTGTGTTGGGTGCCTGTGCCACATAAATTCTCAAGCTATCATGTACATGTTCTACAGTTTTATCTATGGAGGTCTGCTTTTTGTACTAAGGAGTTTGTTATTTTTCATCTATTCATTAATGTTACCTAAACACTCACAACGTTTGTTGTTAAATGAATTCATCTTTCAAGCATGGATTCATAAACATTATGTTATACAAATTGTGTTTATATAACAGATGAGATGAACTATGGCAATAATTACAGAGTTTAAGTTGTGAGCGTGTCACTTCGGTATTCTACATTACAACTATAATCTCTCCCTTTGGCATCCTAATAATTCTCTTAGATTAGCTTCAGAATTCTCATTCTGTGTTATGTACTCATGCTTTGTTTGGCTTCTTCTGCATTCTGCCCTGCTTCCTTTGATAATTCTGCATAGTTTCATGGTAGCTCTTCTGCATCAAGACCTTCTTGTAAGATTTCCCTGAGGCTGGATATACCAGTGTCATCCTCACATCAGCTCTTGTGTCCCACCATCAACCCCCAACACCCCTGAAATATTACCTGTATTCTGAACTTTCTCTAAGTAATGAAACCTAAGCTGATAGTATTCCTTGGTCCCCATCCCTATGTTCACCAGGACAGTATACACATTCCTGTTCCTCTGTATATGACATGCCCCCAGTTCCCCTTTTCCTGATGCATGCATGATTTCTGACTCTTAGGGTATGCGGTTGGTAACTATGAATCATATACTAAAAATGAGATATGGAAGAATTGTGATTGTTGACAGGGGCCCTTTGGTACCAACATGCCCATTTTTCTCAACATCCTTCAAAAAGGTCGTGTTGACTTCAGAAGTTGATAACTGATGGGAGCTTTCACCTGAGTTCAGTAGCCAACTTTAGCTCATGATGAGCATTACCAGAGGACAGCAGATATTAGAAACTGACTGTAAAATTAGCGTACCAAAAGGAAGCGGGTCAAAATCAAGGATTAACTGCTGATTTACACTGCTTTCAGCCTAGGCCACTGCTGTGTTACTAATTTTGTAACTTTGGGTACCTAGAAAAATACTGCCTGTTAATAATAATGTGATTCTTCTTATTACTGATGATTTATAGAGTATTTTGTAGGCAGTAATTCAGAATGTTGGCTGCATGGTTAAAAGATTTGCAACCATGTTTTGTGTACATTGAATGAAAATAGTTACAGAGGAGGGTCCCCTCCTCACTCAACGCCGCTTGGGCGAGCCACAGGAGCTTATTGGCTAAAGCCGAGGAGGAGTAGTCTGTCTCTAATTGTGGTGTCATTTTGCAGAGATACACATATTGCCTAAAAATTTGCTTACTGTAAGAGACTTCCACATTGCAGCAAAACAAAAGACATAAGGAAGCTCTGGATTGAAGACAGCCACATATATAGCCAGTCAGATACAGTCTGATTCCCTGAAAAGACTTTGACTCAAGTGTTGGCTTCTATGTCCGGATGGTGGGTTTTTGCTTCCTTTTGTTCAATCTTGTAGCTCAGGCAGGATCTCCTGAGACAGTTGGAGAGGAAGTAAATATGGGCAGTAGCTGGAAGGCTGGGCGTAACCATGAGCTGTATTATTAGGATGTTCAGATACAAACAGTAACAGAAACACTGCCAGAAACAAAGGCAGTTCCCTCTCCACTTAAAATATGTACAGCTCTATTTTCTGACTGATGGGAACACATTGTGGGTGTGGTTTAGGGATAATCACTAGGGATCCATAGGCTTCAGGTCAGAAATTTAAAAGTTACCTGGATAGGTCTGGCATTTTCTTCTGAGGTAACTTCCATTATCCCATGTTTCATGTATACCACAATTTATCAGAATTTTGGATGTCGAATACCTGTAGTGTCCATGAACTGGATGTCATGGAGATAGTATGTACAAAGGAAAACCCGTGACTGTGTTTTTTAGGTAAAGAATCCAAAATGTGATCAGAGCCAAAAAGTATGTTTTGGTGATGTGTCTCTCCAAAAGATAAAGATGTTTAATGGTAAAATCTCTGTTTTCCACATTTCTAGCTACTTTTCTAAATCACGTATTCTCTTTCCTACCCATTTAGTCAGTTGCCAATCCTATACTTTGTTCGCAGTTCAAGATTCCATAAGGGCAAATCTCAATAGAAAGATGCGTGATCATCTTCATTTTCCTTGTTAAATTCAAATTATTAGCAGTGCCAACACTGATGATTCTTCCTATCCTGTCTCCTAATTCTGCTGATGATCGGAATCTTTTGTCAAACCTAGTCTCAGAACTGGCTGAGAAGAGTGTTCATAGTATAAGGAACAAGTTTATCTGTTAGTATGAAAACCTCAGTCTTTGAATCACATTTGCAAAAGAGACTAACATGAGAACGAACATCCTTCTAATAGTCTGGTGGCTTTTGATTTCCTGCAGTATGTGTTTCAGATGTGGCCAGGCACAGTGGCTCACATCACACCTGTAACCCCAGCACCTTAGGAGATTGAGACAGCAGGATCACTTGAGGCCAGGAGTTCAAGACCAGCCTGAGCATCACAGCAAGACCCTCATTGCTTTAAAAAAAAAAAACAAAAAAAAAACCAGCCGGAGGTGGCAGTGTGCGCCTGTAGTCCTAGCTACTGGGGAGGCTGAGGCAGGAGGACTGCTTGAGCCCAGTAGTTGGAGGCTGTAGTTAACTATCGTGCCACTGCACTAAGCGTGGGTGACAGAGCAAGACCCTGTTTCAACAACAACAAAAAAGTTTCAGCTGTCTTTGCATGTGTGTACTCAGAGCCTGGCTATCAGGCCTGAAGAAAGCGCTCTGACAGTGTTTCAAGTGGAGCCACATAGCGTGGCCTTTAAGTTGCCTTGTTTGAATGAGAGAGAAGTTGTTGTTTAATAGACAACAACAATGGAGTTGCTGATGAATAGAACCAAGACTAGGACACATTTATCTGCCACATCAGTGATTCTGAAATAGGGCAGAAGGAGGGGGAGATATTTTGTAATCCACTTTACATCTCTTAAGCAGCTTACTTTATAGTAAGCACAATATTCTTCACGCATGAATATGATATGCTTAGTATTGCTGTTTCACAGGATGTGGTTGAAAATGCCGATATATGTTTTGACATTGTTTCCAAACTCAGTACACATGGAGTTTGTCCTCTGGTTAATGACATTGACCATGACTGGTAGCGTCTGTCCCAGATTACTGACTCTGACTCTGTGTGGGCTGCCTGCCTACTTTTCTCTAAACAAGTTTACCTATCTCTGACTGCTGCACACTCATTTCTTAAGTGTGATAAAGAGTACATACCATAAATTTTAACCATTTTTAGTTATATATTTCAGTGGTATTAAGTACATTCACATTGTTACATAACCATCCCACCAGCTCTCTCTCCAGAATTTTTCATATTCCCAAACGAATTCTTTACCTGTTAAACACTAGTATCCCATTCTCTTTGCCTGCTAGTTTGGCAGCTGCCATTCTACTTTCTGTCTTTATGAATCTGACTACTCTAGGTACCCCTTATAAGTGGAGTCATACAACGTTTGTCCTTTTGTGACTGTCATACTTCAAGTAGCGTAATATCTCAAGTTTCATCCATATTATCGCATGTGTCAGAATTTCATTTTTAAGGCAAAATAATATTCCATTATAAGTATATACCATATTTTGTTTGCTCATTCATCCATCAGTTGATACTGGGCTGTTGCCCCCATTTGGCTATTGCAAATAATGCTGTTAGGAACATTGGTATACAAATACCTGTTTGAGTTCCTGCTTGCCATTGTATGTATACCCAGAAGTGGAGTTGCTGGATCATAAGGTAATTGTATGTTTAATCTTTTTTGAGAAACTGCCATACTGTTTTCCATAGTGGCTGTTACCATTTTCCATTCCTACCAGCAATGAACAAGAGTTCCAGTTTCAACACAGCTTCACTAATACTTACTTTCTTTTTTTTTTTTTTTTTTTTTTTTTTTTTTGCTTAAATAATAGCCATCCTATTGAATATGAAGTGTTACTTCATTGTGGGTTTGATTTGCATTTCCCTAATGCACACTCTTGTCCTGTTTGTGTTTGTAAGAAGCCAGCAAGTATGAGCTTTCCAAGCCACCTCACCTGCAGATAGGTATTATCTACTGTGAGTGCTTCCTTTAGCCTGCCTTTTCTTTTTGCATGCTCTGACTTGGCTCTCTTCCACACTCTTCATCCATTACCTCAAGAACAAATGAAGCTAGCACCAGCCTTTCTCTCAAGCTTACAAAACTTTTGTAACTATTTGCAAGACATGTTGTTGTTTCAGACTCAGCATGGGCAAATGCAGTACATCATCTTCTTCCCTCTAGATTTCCTATTTCTGTTAATTGTGCATCTGTGACCCATTTTCCTCTCTTATTTCTGTGAATTTTGCCTTTGTACTAGCTCTCTGAGTATACACCTTTTATGTGCTTCCCAGCCCAGATTACACTACCTAGTATACACTAGACTAGTTCAGGCTTATCACAACTGGCCTTTGTGTCTCAGATGCCCTGTTTTTTCTTCCTCCCTACTTTCCCATTTTATCTGTACACATCTAGAGTTATTGGCCAAGGATAATACTGATCTTTTTACTCCCTTGCTTATATGATTGGCAGGGTTCACCCTTGTCAGAGAACAAAGCCTGAATTCATTGTAGCTGTATCTCCTGTTGTTCTTCCTTGCTCGGTTTACACTTCTGGATACTGTTGGATTTTTTGTGTTCCTAAAAAAACATCGAAAGCAAAGGTCTTTAACCTGGGTTATAAGGCTACGCAAAGAACCACCGATTGTGACGTAGGTGTGCATGTTCCTGTGAGCGTTCCATGGTTTTCTGCAGATTCTCGAAGGAGTCTGTGATATGAAAGTCCGGCTCTGGAGTGTCCTAACTGCTTTGCTCATGCTTTTTTCATATAACTAGATTCCCTGCCTTGCCATCTTCTTCTCTTAAGCATATTGTCTGGTTTTAAAGGCTACCTCATATACCAACACTTTCGTTGAGCTTTTCCCAGATTCTTGAGCAGGAATTATTTTCATGTTGGGAACTTTCTTTTGTGGATTTTAGTTATTTGTATACCTACTGTATTACACAAATTAATCAGTGTTTCCCAACCTATAGGCCATGGTTTGTGGAGTTATCTCACTGAATCTGATAATACATAGACTCATATAGATATATGTATATATCTATCATCTTGGCATGTCAAGGTTTCATAACCCAAGGCATTTTGTGTTAAAATCATACTTAAAGACCATGGGATGTATTACGCAAATTATAATCAGAGTCATGTCTTTTTCACCTTCCTGTCTGTTGCTGTACCTTAACCCGGTTCCTTGCCTAAAGTGAGCACTCCGTAAGTGCTGCTGGCTAGCTGTGTGGATGAGTCAGTGTGTAGCTGACACAAGAGAGCTTTAAGGAGCCTTCTTCTGCTAGATTTCCCAAGTGTGGTGCAGAAGTCCTGAATTACTTGAAATCTTAATGTTTTTCAGTGTGGGTTTTACTTTTAAATATTTGTGAATGAAATCTAATTCAGAAGAGAGAAGTTGCTCAGATTTGCGTAAGCTTCTTATGTTCTTGGAAACAGTGAGCCTTCTCAGGACATCATTGTTAATTAACTGCTGGTGATTAAAACCACAGGATCCTAGTAACTGACAGAGCCAGGAACAAACAAACAGTAGTGTTTTTCAGTTACCCCATTTTGATATTTAAAAAATGGGTATCCACAGTTTCATATTTTTTTGTGTCGTTTCGTTAATACCTTATTTTCTAAATATTTTTGTCTAAATCAAACAATGACTGTTTTCCAACAAATCTTTCTTGAAGATGTTAAAAAACACTTTCCCAAACTTACTCAATTTAAGGCTAAAAAACTGTTACAAACAATTACTATTGAATTCTGAGACAACGTTAAGAATAAGAAGAGGTGGCACAGTGGCTCATGGCTAGAATCCTAATGCTTTGGGAAGCCAAGATGGGGGGATTGCTTGAGGCTAGGAATTCAAGACCAGCCTAGGCAACATTGCGAGACCCTTGTCTCTCCAAAAATCTTTCAAATAACAGCTGGGCACAGTGGCACATGCCTGTAGTCCCAGCTACGCAGGAGGCTGGGGCAGGAAGATTGCTTGAGCCCAGCAGTTTGAGGCAGCAGTGAGGTATGATGGTTCCACTGTACTCCAGCCTGGAGTGACAGCTTATTTGTCTGAAAAGGAAGGAGGTGGGAGAAGGAGAGAAAATGAAAGGAGAAAGAAGAAAAAGGGAAAAGAACAAGAAGAGACTCTTGAGGGGGAACTTTTTGGTGGACTGTAAGTGAGGAAACCTTGGGTCCTCTGTTTTGAAATATTTATTACTCTCCTCAAATTATTTTGCCTCCCTTGGCCTCAGGAAAGGGAGGCAGAGCTACAATCCTAAAGGAGTCTCTCCACTTTTTTCTTCAGAATCACTGAGGATAATGAATTCAAAGATGATTCATTAAGTATCCACCATGAACCATGCACTTACTACTCACTGGGGAGATCCATGAAACAGATGCAATTTGGTTTTCAGGAAGCTTATGGTCTTTCAAGCAAATAAAGCTATAAATACAATATAGTCCACATACACGTATGCTCTCCAAAAATCAAACCTCACTGAGTGTGTTTTCTTCCTCTCTAAAATGGCAACATGCCTTCTCACAGGTCTGTAAAAAGGTCAGTCTACGTGATGGTACTTTAAAGTATCATGAATCTAGAAATAAAATAAGTTATTTTACAGCATTTTTTTTTTTTTTTTGAGACGGTAGCTGGGTCACCCAGGCTGGAGTACGGTGTCACTGTCTTGGCTCACTGCAACCTCTGCCTCCCAGGCTGGTGTCAGCCTCCTGAGTAGCTGGGATTACAGGCGACCACCACCATTCCCAGCTAATTTTTGTATGTTTTCTGGAGACAGCGTTTTGCCGTATTGCCCAGGCTGGTCTTGAACTCTCCTGAGCTCACAGTTGCCAAATTCAGTAACTTGTTTTTGTTTTGTATCTACTTTGACTTCTCTGTAGCAGATTCTGTGAAGCTCTAATCTCCTAAGTTCTCTGGCTGTTAGACACTGTTGTGTGCCGTCTCTGACTTCTCTATTCTCTGTGTTTTACACATAGACACACTATATGAACTAAAATAGAAAGTTGTTATTCTGGCCCAGTGTCTCTGTATATATAACATTTGTGACCCAACCAGAAATATATGTAGCACTGAAAATACTGGATGCAGTATAGTGTTCCATTTAGTGTCATTCCCGTCTCTACTAATTACAGCATGCATTGTCCAAGTGAAAACACATTTCATTGCCTACTGTGCAAGATCCTGTGGTAGGCTTATTGACTGACCTAGTATTTCCACATTTCACATAAAAGCTATGAGTTCTTTGAGGACAAACTGTTTCACTGCTTCTGCTTTTAAGGCTTGGTACAGTGTTTGTTACATAGAAGATACTTAACACATTTTTTAAAAAATAAAAGAAGGAAAGAAGCATTCCAGCATGGCGAGCATTACATCTTCACACTGTTTTTCTCTTCTAGAAAGTAACAGTAGATTTTAAAATATTTTCCATTTAAAAAAAAAAAAAACAACTCAGGATGAGCGCCCATGTCACAACTACTGTGGTGGCTACAATAAAAAAAAGTTAACAAAAACAGGTGTTGACAAGAAAGTAGAAAAATTGTCAAATGGTACAGCCACTTTGGAAAACAGTCTCTGACGGTTCTTTAAAGTGTTAAATATAAAGGTTTTGTATATCTAACTCAGCAGTTCCAGTCCTAGGTATATCCTAGGAGAATTGAAAGCATGTCCACACAAAAATTCATGTATGAATATATTCATAGCAGCATCATTCATCACAGTCAGAAAGTCAAAAGCCCACATCTCCATCAACTGATGCATAGATAAGTGAAATATGGATATATCTCTACAGTAGAATATTATTTGGAAATAAAAGAAGTAAAGTACTGTAACATGCTACAACATGGGCAAACCTCAAAAACATTTTGTTAAGTGAAATAACCCAACATGAAACATTAAATAATGTATGACTTTATTTGTATGAAATGTCCCGAGTAAGCAAATTTGTAGAGCCCAAAATAGATAATTGTGGCAGTCTAGGCACTAGGGGATAGGGGATGAGACATGACTACTAACAGGCATAGGGTTTCTTTTTGTCGAGATAAAAAGGTTCCAAAATTAGATAGCGGTAATGGTTACACAGCTCTATGAATATGCTAGTACTATTGAATTATATATATTAAATGGGTCGGTTTTCTAGTATATGAATTACATCTCAAAGATGTTAAAATGCAAAATAATTCTCACACACACACACGCATACACAGAGGCGCGCACACACAAACGAAATGCAATGTGGCGATTTGGATGGGATCTTGAAATGGTGAAAGAACACTCGTGGGAAAACAAGTGAAATTCAGATAGGTATGGAGTTTACTTAATAGTAATGTACCATTGTTGGTTTCTTAGTATTGACAGCTGTGCCACGGTTATGTCACATGTTAACGTTGGAGAAACTGGTCAGGAAAGGAGGGTAGATAAATGGGAACTTCCTGTGCTGTCTTTGCAACCTGAATTTATTTCTGTTTTTTATGTATGCTATTTTTTATCAGCCTGAAGTTACAAAATAAGTTTATCAAGGTAATTTTTTTTTTAAATAAAAGAAATATGTAACCATTGAAGAAAATTTGGGAAACTATAGGAAAGTTAAAAGGAACATAAATTGTCTTCTTGTGGTCATCGAGATGTAACCACCCAATTGAAAATACAGTCAGATTAGGAGATTGCACTACAGAGGTGTAACATGTTCAAGAGATTTTTGGCTGCCACTGTGTGTGAAAATTTTAAGACTGTATAATGTATACTAATTGTTAAGAACTGTGATGATCTGACACTTTACCCTACTTGCAAGCTAGCAGGTTAACTTACATCCTGACACAATTTCATGGGTACTGGCTGAAGTTAAGGGATTCTAGGGTCAGAGGGAGATGAATCCATTACCCATTGCATAGCCAGCAGCAGCAGCATCGCCTTCTTGTTGGGTCTCCTTGCTTCCTAAGCCCCGTGCAGGCAACACGAAGGAGTCGAGGTTGATGCCGTGTCACAGCCGAGAAATCTAAACCTGAAGAAACCCGATGGTTTTTTTAAGAAAAACACTTAAGTAGAATGTTTTACTGACTTTAGGTCAGCTGGCAGTAATTACCTGCATGTATGCCTTATTTTACCTCCCTGGGAAAAAGACAAATGTTATATTAGAGACTTCTGACTTTATGCGTTTGCTGCTCTGGGCTGAGAGAATGTTTAGCTCTCTCCTGTAATGTGTGCTTCAGTATTATAACTCATCAACAAAAGGCGTATGTCCCAAATTTCTACTTGCTGCCGTAGATTTCTGGCCAGAAAGAAACTTCTTTGAAGCATTTACTATGTCAGCGTTAGCCACTGAATCAGTCTGCTGAAGGACTGGGGATGGGTATCATGTAAGAACCAGCAGCTAGAGCCTGGGACCCGACTCCTTGCAGGAAACCCTTAGAAGACTCCACTGGCATTAGGTCTCCAGCTTTCAGCTTGTTCTTGGCAGCTTGGACAACTGTGTTAGAAAGAAACCTGAATTTTTATGCAGTGGATAGTAAGCCTGTGTGACCTTTGCCGTTGACTGAGACATTATCTTTATTATACTGGACAGAAGCAAACCTGCCCTTTGCTTCAGAAGGAAACAGTATTTATTGTCTTCTGAGGATGTTTGATACACAAACAGTCTCGAGTAGATGGTCTAGAATAAAAGGTCCAAGAGGGCTTTTGCTGACAAAACCTGCAGAAATGCAACGGGGACATGGAGACTTGTTTCCCAACGTGAATATGTTCTCATCACTGTTACTCAGAAATTATTATATTTATTTAAAGATACTTAACTTTAATTTTGTTCTATTAATGCGTTGTATATAACTTTGCAAAATATGAAACTCACTTTATGTAACTCATGTGCTTAAAATGACAGGAAAAGTATAGAGAGTCTTAGTAACTTGTATAGTGAGTGTTCACTTCACTCATTGGCTAGGGAATGGCATGTGGTATTGAGAGGGTAATGAAAAGTATTCTAAGAAACAGAATTTTAGTAGGAGTTTCTAAAATGTTGGCCAGAAAACTTGTTGAAGGTCATGGTAGGAGACAGTAATATAGTAATTGGTAGTAGTTCATTTCCAGATTCTTAACTCTGTCACTAAAGGATCATCTGAGCTCTTTTATTTCTGTTAACTATCTAAACTTGTTGCTGTATTCATGCAGCCTCTTATTATAGGAATAATCTGGGTTCGGGGGTGGAGAAAAGCAGTTTTTTCCCTTCCAGCTTAAAAGTATAGTTTTGTATTGTACAATGGTTCTATTTGCAGAGAAACTTATTTCACAGTAAGTAAAATTTGGCTCATTTCAAATGAAATGCAGTTTAAAATTAAGAGAAAATTCTTCTCTGAATGACTTTTTTTTTTTCTTTTAAAGAAAATGTGTTGTTTCAGTTATCTCAAAGATGTGGATATGGTGTTGGTAAAGTTACACAATTTGTGATTACTTCTTTATTGTGCACACCTAAAAGTACATTTCAGAAAGGATATATAGTTTTAAATGTGTAATCCCACATTTATAGTTTTAAATCCCACATATATAGTTTTAAATGTGTAGTTTTATATGTGTAATCCCAGGGAACCTGCTGAAGATTCAGTTCCATTGAGGATTACTTTTAAATTTTTGGCATCATTTTGGAAAACACCAGGAACTGAACCCTTGTTGGGCCCTGGTTGCTGCTGTTTATCCTAATAGTAAAATAGCTGAACAGAGTAAATGATAAAGTGATTTGTTTCATGTGGTTGTAGTTTCCCTGGTTATTTGCAAGCAGTTTAATTCCTTTCGTATATTTTATTTTCAAACAGTTACAATTTGACAAAATGTCCTCTAGCTTTCTGCCTTATGCCACTTAGCAGATAGAGTAAAACTGTTGATCTTTATCAGCAGAAGAGTTTAATATCTTCTCACTAAAGTGATCAGAAATATATTTTAGAGGTTATTGAATAAAATCAAGGCTTCTGTCTTTGAGCATTACAAATATTCACAACTACTTGGTAGTTTTAGATATTTCTGCTTATATTATTTAGAATTATAGGTGAGTATCTCAGTTTTAACGATTAAAGGGTTATAATGTTAAGGTGCTTGGTAATTGTGAAGACTAAAATTTATATTTTATACTTCTGTTTTGGGGAATGTATTTGTTTTCAGCTTTATTGTGGTATAAATTTCCATACAACAAAATTTACCAACGTAAGTTTATAGTTTGGTGAGCTTGGACAAATACCTAAATTCCTTAATCACTCCCTCATCATCATAGGAACATTTCTGTCAGCTCAGAAGTTCCATTCTGTCTCCCTATAGTCAGTCTTCTCCTTCAGTCCCTGCTGATCACTAACGTTTTCTTGCCACTATAGCTTTGTCTTTTATAAATCTTGAATAGATAGAACCATACAATAGGTAGTCTTTTGCATCTGGCTTTTTTTTTTGGGGGGGGGGGGGCTTACCATAATACTCTTGAGTTTCATCCATGCTGTGTGTCTCAGCAGGTCATTTCCTCTTATTGTGAGTCTATAGCATTGTATGGCTGTGCTGCAATTTGCTTATCCATTTACCATTGGATGGCAATCTGGGCTGTTTCTAGTTTGGAGCTCTCGTGAATTAAAGTGCTTTTAAAATTCCAGTACAAGTCTTTGTGTGACAGATTTCGATTCCTCTTCAGTAAATGAATAGGATGCTGTAGTGTATGTAAGTATATGTTTGACATTATAAGAAGTTGCTAAACTGCTTTCCCAAGGTAGCTATACTATTTTGCATTCTTTCAGCAGCGTTTCTGTGTTCTAGTTGTTCCACATCTTTGCCAACATTTGATAGTATCAGTCTCAAATTTTAACTGTTGTAATGGATGTCTGTTGGTATGTCCTTGTGATTTTAATTTACATTCTCCAATGGATTAATGATGTTGAGGATTTTTTTTTTGGGGGGGGCTGCTTATTTGCCTTTTATCTGTGTCTTTAAATGAAATGTTTATTCAAATCTTTTGCCCATTTAAAAAAATCATACTGCTTTGTTATTGCATTGTAATAGTTTGTTTTGTTTTATTTTTAAATATTCCGGGTAGGAGTGCTCAGCAGATAATTGTCTTATAAATATTTTCCTTCACTTTTTAGTTTGCCTTTTTGTTTTCCTAACAATGGCTTTTGAGGAGTAAAGTTTTTAAGGTTGACATAGATTTATCCGTTTTTTTCATGTTTTAAAAGTACTACTAAGAAATCTTTGTGTAACCCTAGGTCCCATTAAAAATGTTTCCCTGTGTTGTCTTTAGGAGTCTTACAGTTTTAGGTTGAACATTTAGATATGTAATCTCTTCTGAGTTCATTTTTATAGGTAGTAAGGTTTGAGGTAAGATTTTAGATCTTGGGAAGTTTTGTTTGTTTGTTTACATATTAGTATCCAGTTGTTACAGCATCATTTGTTCATAAGACTATTTTTTCCTCATTAAGATATCTTGGCATCTTTGTCAAATCAGTAGGCCATATCTGTGAAAGTCTGTTTGTGGATTCTCTCTTCTCTGTCTTTGATCTATATGTCTGTCTTTTAATATCATACTGGTTTGATTAGTGCAGCTTTTATAGTAAGTCTTGAAATCATGTAGTGATGAATTTGAGGACAATTAACAACTGTATTTGAGTCTTGTAATCTGTAAATATGGTATCTTTGTATTTATTTAAGTCTGCCTCAATTTTGCTCAACAATGTTTTATAAAGTTTTCAGAGTACGAGTCTTACTCATATTTTCTTAATCCCTAATTATATTTATTATGCTATTGTAAATGGTATTACTTTTACTTTTAATTTCAATTTCTAATTGTTCGTTGCTAATATAAAAACCTAGCATTAGTTTTTTTTTTATGTTGACTTTGTGTCTGGCAACCTTGCTATTCTTAATACATCATTTATTCCAGTATTTTAACAGATTCATTAGTATTTTCTGCATAGGCAGTCACGCCATTTGTGAATAAGCAAAGTTTTACTTCTTCCTTTCCAATGGTACCCATTTTTTTTCTTTTTCTGCTTTACTGCACTTGCTAGGGCCTCCAGAACATTGTTGAATAAAAGTGATGCGAATCGACATCTTTGGTTATTGTTCTCAGAGTGAAAGCATTGAACCTTTCACCAATAAATATCATGTAAACCGTAGGTTTTTGTCAGGTTGAGTAATTGCCTTTGTGTTCCTAGTGTTCTGAGAGTTTTATCATGAATAGATGTTGAATTTTGCTAATTTTTTTTTTTTTTAGACAGATTTCTTGCTTTGTTGCCTGAGCTAGTGTTCAGTGGCACAATCATGGCTCACTGCAACCTCTGCTTCCTGAGTTCAAGTGATTCTTCTGCCTCAGGCTCCTAAATAGCTGGGATTACAGGGACCTACAACTACATCCGGCTAATTTTTTTATTTTTAGTAGAGACAGAGTTTCAACATGTTGGCCATGCTGGTCTTGAACTCCTGACCTGAAGTGATCTGCTTGCCTTGGCCTCCCAAAGTGCTGGGATTACAGACATGAGCCACTGCTCCCAGCCTCAAATTCTTTTCCTCTAATGATGGTCATTAGTTCATGAGGTTTTTGGTTGGCTAAACTGATTTTACAAGTGATGAACCAACCTTGCATTCCTGAGATGAACCCATTTGGTCATGATATATTAATCTGTTTTATATATTGCTGGATTCCATTAACCTAAAATTTGGTTAAGGTTTTTTGTGTCTTTATTCCTGAGGAATATTGATCTATAGTTTGCTATAGCTGTCTGGTTTTGATTTCAGAGTAATGCTAGGCTCATAAAATGAGCTATGTTGGCATGTTCTTACTCATAAGTGGGTGTTGAACAATGAGAACACATGGACACAGGGAGGGGAACACCACACACGGGGGCCTGCCAGAGGGGTGGGTCAGGGAGGTAGGGGAGGGAGAGCAGGAAGTGGGGGGGATTAGGGAGAGGTAACATTAGGAGAAATACATAATGTAGATGACGGGGATCGATGCAGCAAACTACCATGGCATGTGTATACCTGTGTAACAAACCTGCACTATCTGCATGTGTATACCTATGTAACAAACCTGCACAATCTGCACATGTGCCCAGAACTTTAATAGAAAAATGAGCTGTGTTGTAAATACTTTTCTTCTATTTTCTGTAAGAGCTTGTGTAGAGTTGGTATTTCCTTCTTAAATGTTTGGTGGTATTCACCACTGTAGTCATCTGGGCCTGAAGTTTTCCTTATAATAAAGTTTTAAACTATGAATTAAATTGCTTTAATAGAATAAGGCTATTCAGATTATTTATGTTTTCTTGAGTGAAATTTGGTAGTTTGTGTAGTGTCATGGAATGCTGCTGTTTCATCCAACTTGAATTTATAGCAGTAATGTTCATGATACTTCTTTATTTTTTCGGTATCTATAGGTTCTGTAATGGTGTCACTCTGTAATTCCTAATTCCTGTCATCTCTAGTATTGATTTTGCTTTTGATTAGCCTCACCAAAGTTGCATTGATATTATTGACCCTTTAAAGGAACTAGCTTTTGGTTTCATTGATTTTATTGTTCTTAATATTTTCTATTTCATTGATTTCTGTTCTTTATTTTCTTTATCATGCTTGCTTTGAGTTAATTTGCTCCTCTTTTTCTAGTTTCATAAGGCAGACGTTTAGATCACTGATTTGAAATATAGGCATGTAATATTATAAATAGTGCTGTTAGCACTGCTTTAGTTATATCCCACAAATTTTTACATGTGATGTTTTAATTTTTATTCAATTCAAAATATTTTCTTATTTTTCTTGATATTTCTACTTTGATTCGTTGGGTTATTTAGAAGTTTAAAAAAATTTTTTTTTCAAATATTTGAGTTTTTTCCAAGTATCTTTTGTTTTGGATTTCTGATTTAATACTGTTGTGATCACAGAGCATACTTTTTATGATTTTAATTATCTTACGTTTGAGACTTGTTTTGTGCTACAGAATGTGTTTGCTGTATTTGAGGTTTGTTTTATGTCATAGAATATGAATATTCATCATGCACTTGAAAAGAATGTGTCTTATGCCGTTATTGGGTGGAATGTCCTATATTGTGTCAAACTGATTGATGTTTTTAAGTTTTCTCCATCTTGCTGATTTTGTTTCTTTTTTGCTTTATCAATTAAGAGAGGAGTATTGAAATCTTCAATGGTAATTTAAAAAATTTTAAATGTAATGAAAATAGAGTTATAATGTTAAGATGGTTGGGAGGTATAAAGACTGTATTTAAACTTTTTTTAATTTAGGAGGGGTATTTGCTTTTTAGAATAACACAGACTTGGCATTCCAGTACCAGTCCTGCTATTTATTACTTCAGCAACCCCTCTGAGCCTGTTTCTTTTCTTTTATTTTATTTGAGATAAGAGTCTTGCTCTGTTGCCCAGGCTGGAGAAGCGTGATCTCAGCTCACTGCAACATCTGCCTCCTGGGTTTAAGCGATTCTTGCGCCTCATCCTCTCGAGTAGCTGGGATTACAGGCATGTACCACCACGCCCTGGTAATTTTTGTATTTTACTAGAGGTGGGGTTTCAACATGTTGGCCAGGCTTGTCTGGAACTCCTGGCTTCAAGCAATCCTCCCACCTCAGCCTCCCAAACTGTTGGGATTACAGGCATAAGCCACACCAAATATGTATTTGAGTATTTAGTCAGTTTCATTTGTTAACTTTTTTTTATTTTACTCTTGGCCTACACTGTGGCCTTCATCTTTGTGTATCTTTTCCTGTTGCTTTTGTATGCCTAATTTTTATTCTCTTTAGAGCCTTGAGTATAGATCGTGGAAAAAAATTGTTTTTTTCCTTGACATAAGTTTGCTCACCCTGTGTTAAAGAAAAAGATAGGAATGTTGTTATAGTTAACATGATTTTGACAGCTATGAAATTATCTCACAGTACTTCAATGTCTGAAACTCAGTGTTTTCCTTCTCTCAGATAAACCGAGAAAACTGGTGTACGATAGAGCCATGCCCTGACGCAGCGTCCCTTTTGGCTTCCAAGCAGAGCCCAGGTAAGCCGAGATTGTCCATTCATTTTCTGGAGCTGCAGGCCCACTCTAACAGATCATTTTCTTTTAAGATCCGCCTTTCCTTAGCATGTTATACAATAAATCAGAGGAAGGGATATGTGTGATTTGGGTTTGTAGGCATTTTGTATCACTGTTGAAGATGAGTACATCATTACCTTAATTTTATTTTGGTAGTAACAGACGTCGTAGGTGGCTTTATGATTCATTCATTTGTGAAGGCATCTGTGACGTGTATATACATGTGACATAGGTTTTTTAAATCTGGTAAAAGGTTATATAAATACACTATTAAACAAACCTGAGGTTCTCAATTTTGACTGCACATTGCAATTATCTGGCTGAACAAGCTTTAAAAATATACTAATGCCTGGGTCCTACTTCCAGAGATTCTGATTTAATTGGGTGGAGTGTGGCCTGGATATCAGAATCTTCACAAGCTCCTTTGGTTACCTTACTATGAATCCAGGGTTGCGAACCATTACACTTTGGATGTATGGTCAGGATTTGTGTCTTTCCTTAAGTATCTTCTGAGTTATTACTAACAACTCTTGAGGGCGGGATGCTCTTAAGTCCTTCCTTGCTAATGACGCAGCACATGGCTTGTGGTTACTTCGGATTCCCAACTTCTAAATCGGGTCCAGCCTCTAACTCTGTGACGTAAAGTATGTTCCCTAATGTCTGTGTGCTCTGTTGTCTCCCATCTGTAAAGTGTTAGCTTGTCTCATTTTGAGGGTGTTACACAGATGACATGATGAGTATTCCCTATTCCTGTTCCTACGGCTGCTAAGTGAATACTAGTAATTTGCATTAAGTTTTTTTTAGTCTGCTTTACCCAACAAACCTCTGTTTGCTTTCCCAATTTTTACTGCCCAGCTTTAAAAATTACCTGGTCTTCATTTGCAGGTCTTTTTAGAAATGGTTTAGGTGTAGTTACCCTCCAGCAGTATTAAATTTAAAAACAAATTGTTTCGAATCCTCTTAAGTGCAGAGGAGTTTCCTACTGATTCTCAATTCTTTGACTTTACTACAAAGGAAATATTAGAAATACTAGAAACAGATATAAAAAGTTTTCTCTATTTTTGTCTCATTTTTGAGAGTAGGTAAAGGATACCATGCTATAGGGTCCAAGTTTTACAAGATTGACCCTGTTCACAGATTTAGCTGATCTTCCCCCATGTAACCTCCTGGAACCTTCTGCTTAAACGTGTACCATTTACTACTGTGTTTTGGTTCCTTAAATTGTTTGGGGTTTTTACTAAAAGTGTAATTACAACCACCCAAGAGTGATTCTGCCAAGTGAAGGTTAAATGAAGTTGCTCACAGTTTGAATATTCATAGGATGGAAAGATCGCCACACATCGTAGTTTAATTTCCGTATTTATAGAAATGATTTTTGAACCCCTGAACATTTTCCCCAGGACACAATTTTGAATTTTGTAGACCTACTCCACACACTAACCCCAAGCATAAGCAATTTAGTCTTTTTAGAGTAGTTTTTTTAAAATTTCGGTTTAAAAATTGTAGATCAGAATTATGCTACTGAGCTTCAGTAGCTGCTGAGCTACTGAGATTTTGATTTTAGGGATAGTGTTTTTGTGAATACCAGCTACTTCATTTAGCAAGTTTCTCTATTTTACTTTATAAACACTTCCTCAAGGGAGCAGTAGCATTAGACCAAATAAGATAATGTCTTTTGACCGGGTACAGTGGCTCACGCCTGTAATCCCAGCACTTTGAGAGGCCGAGGTGGGCGGATCACAAAGTCAGGAGTTCAAGACCAGCCTGGCCAATATGGCGAAACCCGTCTTGACTAAAAATACAAAAATTAGCTGGGTGTGGTGGCACGCACCTGTAGTCCCACTTACTCAGGAGGCTGAGGCAGAAGAATTGCTTGAATCCGGAAGACACAGGTTGCTGTAAGCCGCAGTGGCATCACTGCACTCCAGCCTGGGTGACAGAGCAAGGCTCCATCTCAAAAAGAAAGATACTGTCTTTTAAAATCACTTTGTATACTTGTCAGTAATGGATAAATTACAAGGCGGGATTATGATTAATGTGACGTAACAGAGCCCACTGTGTCAGCAGTGTGTTTTCCTACCCTTTCCCAACAACAGTTAGTTAGCATGTTATTTTAAACCCCAGTTACTAGATAACACCTTTTAAAAAGTTTGTATTATCTTAGCTTCTAAAAAGCTAATAGCTCAGTACATAAAAATTCTAGACAACTTTATATATGGCTCATAAAATTGGACTGGCCCTAGCTGTGCCCACGTTTAAGGTACCGTCATCGGGATACTTACTGAATCATACATTAAAGGTGAATGAAGCCATAACTTCGTTAGACACATGTATCACACACCTGCTATGTGCTGGAAACCAGAGTTCTGGTTACTATATGTATAAATTATTTCTGTCACTATGGCTCCTGTAGGGAAATAGCAGTCATCCCTTGACACTGTTATGGAAATGGCAACTGAGAGGAGTGCAATTACTTCTTGCCTGGAATTTTTCTTCTAATAAGTAGTCAGACCTGGATTTAAGCCCAAGCAGTCTAACTTTAAAACCAGAGCTCTTTACTCTTGTTTATACTTTGATATGCTGCTCCCCTTTATTCATTAGGAAGGGGACATGGAAGAAAGAAAAGATTTTATTAATTTTGAAAACTTATCAATATATGTGACCCAGGTCTGCCTTTAGGGATTGTTCCCACCTGCCCTTGCCCCGTGACGTTGGGGGGTTATAATGGTTTATGGTCCCTCTCTGTCCATCTTACTCCTTTTTTCTGTACTTCCCTCTCTTCCCCTCCTCAACCCTTGGCTTGATCTCACAGAGCAGACTCTCATCCCAAACTCGATTTGTCATCCCTTGTGGTGCTGGCTTGAATTTATTTTCTGGATGAGGTATTCCTACCAGGGCTGAATCTGGATCTTCCCCATGAATTTTCCATTCGAATGTCATGAGCTGGTTTGTTTTCCAGTCTGGAATTTGGACGTGGTCTGTTAGACAGCCAGCTGGACAGCAAGCAGCTCAGCGTAGTTGCTGTGACAGCCCTTTCTTTTCTTGGCCAGCCCCCCTGTTTGTCCCTCAACCACGGAAAGGCATTTTTTATTTTTTCAAGTGAGGAAAGGAGAAGGAATAGATCACACCCACCAACTCCTCTTAAGTTACTGCATACTCTAGGAAATGTGAAAAAAAACCCTCCAGAATACCCATAGTTTCCAGTATGTTAAAGGAGGGCTGTTCCCATTGAATTAACACACTCCAAGATAGTTTGAACCAAGACTGAAACAAACTTAGGTGATTTTTGTTTTAACTGAAAGATTTTCAGATTAATCCATGAGCCCTGTTTTACTTCCTGTGACTTTTTTAAATGTAATTCTTTGTTGAAATTGTCTTCTAATATGTTCGTTTCTGCCATAAGACAGTAAACTGCCTCCCTCACAACACTAAGCATTTCTTTTTATTTGGATACTCTGCAGTATTTAGCTAGATACCTAACTAGTAGAAAAAGTAATTTTATTGACAAATGATTTATGACCTATACTAATGCAGTGCTTTGTTGACCCTTGCTCTAAGCTACCAGGGCAAATAATTTATTGATTATCACTAATCAATAAATGTTAATTAGAAAACTATTTCTTCCCACTGTCTCTCAACACACAGCATACTTATCATGCAAGGAAAGACTTAATAATCAAAGGAGACATTGGAAGTTATCTATTACAGTCTTCACTTCCCTCTCTGTGTAGATACCCTTTCTGTAATATCCTGATACAGCCATTCACTCTCTGTTCCAACCCTTCTCGTAAAGTGGAAGTTCACTACAGCCTCCACCTCCTGGGTTTGTTAGTCATTACTTTAGCTGGCTACCCAGCCTATTGCTCAGAAGCCCCATTGTACTGAGGCTCTGCAGCTCACACTCAGTGGCCTTTGTTCTACCCCTGGAATAGCACAGAGGCAATCTATGACCATCTTTAAGCACATTCTCCTCAAGCTCCCTGGCTAACTGAATGTATCTCAGATGTTTTGACTGTTGTGACCCCATTACTATGTATACATTTTTGTTTATCCATGTTCTACTTTAGATGTTATCTAGGAACAAGTAGAATCCCGAGGGTGTGGTCTGGATGGTGTATAGTGACAGGATTGTTCCCGTTTTGGATGCCAGTGTACTATTTACTAATAGAGACTAAAACTATTAATGTTTCTTCGGTTTTGCCATCACCTTGTACTGTCAGTTCCTCTTGATTTTGCTTCCCCCAAAACCTCCAGGTAGAGTTCGCTTATCTATTAGCCAGTTTTCCTGCTCTATCCTTGATCACTTAGTGTCACCTACAAGTTTGATAAAGTGTAAACACATTAACATGCTTACAAAAACAGATATGCATGACTTTTTTATCCTTTTTTTTTTCTTGAAATGGAATCTCTCTCTGTTGCCTAGGCTGGAGTGCAATGGTGTGATCTCAGCTCACTGCAGCCTCCACCTCCCGGATTCAAGCAGTTCTCCTGCCTCAGCCTCCCAAGTAGCTGGTATTTCAGGCACCCACCACCATGCCCGGCTAATTTTTGTATTTTTAGTAGAGACGGGGTTGGCTAGGCTGGTCTCAATTTCCTGGCCTCAGGTAATCCACCTGCCTTGGCCTCCCAAAGTGCTGAGATGACAGGCGTGAGCCACCATACCCAGCCCATGACTTTTATCCTTAAAGCTTCTTGAAGGAAGCTGGTATCCACTCTGTAATGGATCTTGGGTTCTTGGTTTCACCATCTAAAAATCTCTTTAACCATATTGCTACCAAGTCACATGTCACTTTTGTTTGCAAGGTTTAATAGCCTGGGCAACATGGTAAAACCTCATGTTGACAAAAAATAAGCTGGGCATGGTGGCATGTGCATGTAGTCCCAGCTACTTGGGAGGCTGAGGTGTGAGAATTGCTTGAGCCCAGGAGGCAGAGGTTGAAGTAAGCTGAGATCGCACCACCACACTACAGCCTGGGCAAAAGAATGAGAACCTGTCTCAAAACTAACAACACAAAACAAGCAAAGTTAGTGAGAGAGAATACCTTGCTTATTTCAAACTACTAAGTTTTTAGGCTTCCTCGATGTACCAATGTAATATTTCTGTCACAGACCCCTACCTCTGGCTCGCCAGGGTCCCTGTTCTAGTTACTGAACTGAAAACAGATTCTAAATGATATATTTTTCCCCTTTGGTACATTATGCCCCCAATTTAAGAGCTATTTACGGCAAGAAAAGTTAAATTTATATTTGTTATTACTCAGTAGAACCTCTAAGTTTAAAACCAATCCTATCACATAGTTGCTAGTAACAGACTTAACGGTTTTGAAGACAAAAGAAAAAAATTCCCTAACTACCAGGAGGAAAACATTACCATTCAGGTATCTAAATAGAGGTAGAATATGCTTCTAAATCATCCTTTTATCTTTCTGTACCTAGTATAATCATGGCAGACACATAATTGTCCTGTAGGAGCTGTATCAACCTAGAATTGGAGTAGCAGAGCTACTAATTTGACTGTGTCCTTTATAGCTTCTTAATATTGAAAAAAAGAAGTAGGGAAGGAAGATAAGTGTGAAAGAGAGATTTAAAAGACTGGTTGCTGGCATGAAAATAAAGTGTTTTTTTTTTTCAATATTGGTGAATAAATTCTCTTTTTCAGAATGTGAGAACTTCCTGGATGTTGGACTGGGCAGAGAGTGTACCTCAAAACAAGGTGTACTTAAAAGAGAGTCTGGGAGTGATTCAGACCTCTTTCACTCACCCAGTGACGAAATGGACAGCATCATCTTCCCAAAGGTATTGCATGGACCTTCGTTTCATTTTTTGTCCTGTGCTTTCATGTTCCTATTTGGGCTTCCCAAACTCTTTTCCACCATTTTTTTCCCTGTTGTGCTCATTGCCTTCCCAAGATATGTTGTTGCCCTAAACATGTAACTCATGCTAGTAAGTTGTGATCCAGCTAGTTTTGTAGGGCCTCAGTCACTCTGAGAGAAGTGTAAATGTTCTCTTGGAGAAGGAAACACCAGATTGCCAGGGCTTAGAAAAAGGCATTGGACTGGGTGTGGTGGCTCACGCCTGTAATCCCAGCACTTTGGGAGGCTGAGGTGGGTGGATCCCTTGAGGTCAGGAGTTCAAGACCAACCATGCCAACATGATGAAACCCCATCTCTACTAAAAATATAAAAATTAGCTGGATGTGCTCACTTGAACCCAAGAAGAGGAGGTTGCAGTGAGCCAAGTTTGCGCCAATGAACTCCAGCCTGGCTGACAGAGCGAGACTCTGTATCCAAAGAGAAGTGGGAAAGAAAACCAAATTTATTTATTGTGAAATTGTGACTAATTACATGCAGATTTTGAAGCTCACATAGAAATCAAAAGAAATGGAAGTTCCCTTTAGAATGAAACAAGTCAGAAGACAGTGATTACTTCTCAGTGGGCAGCAAGGACCGCAGCTCAGACTGTATGATGTCATATGTATAAACCAGCTGTAGAGTCATTTCTGGTTAATGTGTTTAGGCCTGAAGCTTCCTGCTGAGTGTGGTCGTATCACTCATCCTCATCTAGCCTGCTTAATTGGAACTTTCTTGATCTTTGCAACTGAGCCCAAGCTTTCTCCCTATTGAAAAGCCCTTCCACGTGAGTCAGCTCAGGTTTGAATATAGTTTGAGGCTGTCTAAGGGAGGTGGGGGTTGGGGACAGTTTGCTCTCTTTTGCTTATGTTTGTTTCTAGTTGCAGCAAGCTCTGTTTTGTTCTCCCAAGAATAGAGGGCCTTTTGTTTTCAAGAATACCAGACAGATACAATTTTTAAAAGTTGAAGGAGGCCAGGCACGGTGGATCTTGGCATTTTGGGAGATTAAGGTGGGAGGATCACTTGAGCCAAGGAGATAAGCCTCAGCAACATAATGGGACCTTGTCTCTATAAACAGTACAAAATTAGCGGACATGGTGGTGCACACCTGTGGTCCCAGCTACTCCAGAGGCTGAGGTGGGAGGATCGCTTAAGTCTAGGAAGTTAAGGCTGCAGTGAGCTGTGATGGCACCACTGCACTTTAGCCTGAGCGACAGAGCAAGGCCTTGTCTCACAAATAAATAATAAATAACACCTACATTTTATACCAGACTGCTTAGGGAAAATCAGAAATGGTAGGTTCACTTTCACCTCTTTATGCATGCTTGAGAATGTCTGAATGGCCTGAGAAGAGATGAGGAAGGTTTTCTTGGTGTTTTTGCTCTACCAAAGTAGTGTGTGAGCAGGAGAGGCTTTGCAATAAATGTTTGCTCTAGCATGAATAAAACCAAGGGCTTACTTATGCAAAGGAGAGAGACAAACTAATATTGACAGGATACTTACTGTATAGTAGGTACTGAACTAAATTTTTTAAATATTTGATCTCAATTTGTCTGCCTAGCAACCCTGACAAGTAGGTGGTTTTATTCTCCTTATGCTCTTGAGAAAATAGAGGCACTAATGGGTAAAGAAATTTATCCAAAATTACTTAGTGAGCAACTGACTCGAGGTTTGCATCTAGGCCTGACTCTAAAATGTGTTCATTTTTTGTTTTACTCTCAACCTCCCAAAACCTGCTCTAATAGCCAGTGATTAAATAAAAGCATGGCATTGGCAGATAAGCCATTAACTGCTTCTTAAAAGTCTTCCTCAGTGGTCACCCACAGAGTGTGTTCTGTGAAATATCAAATTATCCTACAGTTTGTTACCAGGTTCTAATCCTCTTCTTCTTCTCTAAAAAATAATCTGTAGGCAAGACATTGCAACATCTTTTTCTGTGAACCACGAGTGATACATGAGGTCACTTCCTGCAGCCATTTGTGTGAGGGGCCTCACAGACGTCTTTAACTGCCTTAACTGCCTGAGCCCATAATGTTTGTCGTGACCTTTTCACCTTAACCCTGTCTTTCCATTCAGTATGCCTCCTGGTAAATGAGCTTCATGTCTGTTCTCATGAATATGTGTGGGTTCCAAGAACTTTCTTTTTCTTAGATCAATGGCATAAAATTTAGATTTTGTTTTTAAAGTGAAAAGAAATCCTAGGATTTTTTTTGGCAATAGCTGAGAGACAAATTACGATTATAAAATATACATGATCTAGGCCAATCTACTATCCAAAAGGATAATTAACGTCTATAGGAAATACTCATATTTGCTGCCTCTCTTCCCAAAAAGAGGTAAATAAAGCCTTTCCATGTATTTTTTTCTCCAGGTTAGCAGATGTATCTTCAATTGATTTAAAAAAATCAAAATGATTTCTGTAAGATACAAAACCTAAAACATCCTTCTTTCATTTGCACTAGTTTTTCTCAAGTGCTTGATCCCCAACCTAAAAATTTACTTAAAAAATAAATAAACCATTTCAGGATAAAAGTAAATGTAAGCCAGGCATGCTAGTTCATACCTGTAATCCCAACACTTTGGGAGGCCGAAGTGGGAGGATTGCTTGAACCCAGGAGACTGAGACCAGCCTGGGCAACATAGTGAGAAGCCTGTGTCTACTAAAAAATTTAAAAATTAGCCAGGCATGGTGGCACACACCTGTAGTCCCAGCTGTTCTGGAGGTGGAGGCAAGAGGATCACTTGAGCCTTGGAGTTCAAGGCTGCAGTGAGCTGTGATTGTGCCGCTGCACTCCAGCCTGGGCAACAGATGGAGACCCTGTCTTAAAAATAAATAAAAGTAAATGTATTTACAGAATCCTAAATAAGAAAAGTACAATTGCGGCTGGGCGCAGTGGCTTATGCCTCTAATCCCAGCACTTTGGGAGGCTTAGGCAGGCAGATTCACTAGAAGTCAAGAGTTTGAGACCAGCCTGGCCAACATGGTAAAACCCCTTCTCTACTAGAAATACACAAATTAGCTGGGCGTGGTGGCTGGTGCCTGTAATCCCGGCTACTCAGGAGGCTGGGGCAGGAGAATCACTCGAACCTGGAAGGCGGAGGTTGCAGTGAGCTGAGATGCCACTGGACTCCGGCCTGAGCAACAGAGTGAGATTCCATTTCAAAAAAAAGGAAGGCGCGCTACAGTGGCTGACGCCTGTAATCCCAGCACTTTGGGAGGCCGAGGGCGGTGGAGCACAAGGTCAGGAGTCAAGACCAGGCTGGCCAAGGTTGTGAAACCCTGTCTCTACTAAAAATAAAAAAATTAGCCAGGCATGGTGGCAAGCACTTGTAATCCCAGCTACTTGGGAGGCTGAAGCAGAGAATTGCTTGAACCTGCGAGGCAGAGATTGTAGTGAGCTGAGATTGCACCACTGCACTTGAGACTGGGTGACAGAGCGAGACTCTGTCTCAAGAAAAAAAAAAAAAAAAACTATCTACAATTGCCTATTCACAAGTGCTGAAATTATTAAAATTTTACAACTGTGAACCAGTGATAATGCTTGTAATCAGGTACTTAAAGTATTGAACATAAATAGATTAAGTGGTTGGCATGTGCTAGGTGTTTAAAATGTGAGCTGTTATTTTCCAAGACATATAGTAGAGTGCCTTGTTTTATTATAAGTAATAATAATGAATATTTGGGAATGAATGAAGATTAAAGGACTAGTATTTGGCAATGTTAAGCATGATTTCTTCAGGCATAGTAGTAAGATGTAAAGTATGCAGCAGTTTTTATAATTTTATGTAGATAAGAATATATAATGTTTATACCTCTGCATACACTTATGTGTCCATACCTACATAATGTAACTCTGGCTAAGAAAGCTGATCAGGCATTTTTTCGCAGCATTTTATCATGAAAATATTAAAGCATATAGAAAATTTGGAAAGTTGTACAATGAACACACAGACACCCACCACCTAGAGCCTACAATTAACTTTTTATTTTTGCTCTGTTGTGTAACTATATATCTGTCCATCCTTCTCTCCACCCAGTTTGCCTAAATTCTTTGAGGTAAGTTACAAATATCAATATACTTCAACTCTGAACACTTTGAATTCAATATTTGTTTATAGACTGGTAGGGTTTTTTGGTAGAATTTACATACAGTGAAATGCACAATCTTGAGGGTACCAGTCAGTGATTTAAAAAAAAAATGAAAGTAATGACCACTTCACAAATGTGTGCATTATACTTGCACAGAGGCCATGCTAATCTTCTGTGCATTGTTCCAATTTAGTGTATGTGCTACTGAAGTGAGCACCCATCATGACTTTTGATAGAAGCCTTTATTCACCTGTGTACCCAGCCTGCATCAGGATACAGACCACAAGCATCACTTTGGAGTTTTCTCATGTTCCTTAGTCAGTCTCCATTCAAACTCTCTCAAGGCAACATCTGTCATAATTGTTTTCCCACCACAGATTAGTTTTCCCTGTTTTAGAAGTTCATATAAATGGAATTTAAATAATAATATTTCTCTTGAGTAAATACCTAGGATTTGAATTGTTAGATTCTGTGGTAGGTATCGTTTAATTTGCTAAGAAACAGATCTTTTCTCAAGCTGGTTGTTCCGTTTTACATTTTCACCAGTGATGTTTTGTTTTCCTTTTTCTTTCTTTCTTTTTTTTTTTTTTGAGACAGAGTCTTGCTTTGTCCCCCAGGCTAGAGTGCAGTGGTGTGATCTGGGCTCACTGCGCCCTCCGCTTCCCAGGTTCAAGTGATTCTCCTGTCTCAGCCTCCTGAGTAGGTGAGATTACAAGCACCTGCCACTGCACTGGCTCATTTTTGTATTTTTAGTAGAGTTGGGGTTTCACCATCTTGACCAGGCTGGTCTCAAATTCCTGACCTCATGATTCACCCACCTCAGCCTCCAAAGTGCTGGGATTACAGGCATGAGCCACTGCACCTCGCCTTTTTTCTTTCTTCAAGTAATAACCACCAATTCATAGAAAGAGCTGCCTAGTGCAGTAAAAATGCTGAGTATAAGAATGTTATTCTGTGTGAACTTTATTCTTACCAGATATGCAAGACCGTAGAAACCATGTAGTTTCAGTGACATCTGAGTTAAAAGCTCATATTAGGAAGAAAGGCTTTGTGTTGAGGATATATTCTAGACAGATCTCTTTGTTTTTAAAATATGTATAAACAGGCCACCAAAGATTTTCTCATCTTATTTTAATGACTGTCAAAAAGGTTGTTTTATAAACTTCAGATTAGAAAAGTCCCAGAGAGATAGCAGGCCTTTTTTTCAAGGCAAAGTCCTTCCAAGATTGGATGCTAGAGTGAAGAAGCACATACACAGCTGTCTGTGGGTTATTTCCAGACTGGGAATAGCTAACTGTAAGAAGGCTATATGGTAAACTAATAAATGGAAACTTTTAACTCAAAATTTTTGTTTGCTTTGAAGCCTTTCTTGTGTGTTTTAGAACAGGCTTGTTACACATTTTGCTTTATTGATGTTCATCCTGTTTGTCTCTTGGTATTATTTTGAGAATTAGAAATTTAGGCAGCTGAAAGTGAGTATATTAGTTTCCTAGGGCTGCTGTAACAAATTTACTGGAAGCTAGGTGGCTGAAAACAACAGGAACTTACTTCCTCACAGTTCTGGAGGCTGGAGATGCTAATCACCATGTCAGCGGGCTGCTTTCCTTCTGGAGACTCTGACAGAAAATGGCCTCCTCCTAGTCTCTGGTGCTTCTTCACCGTCCTTGGTGTTCCTTGGGTTGTAGGTGTCTCTGCCTCTGTCTTCATATGGCATTCCCTCCTGTGTGCCTTTTTGTGTCTCTTCTTCTCTTGTATGGACATCGTTCATGTTGGATCTGGGGACATGTTGGATCCACCCTATTCCAGTATAACCTCATCTTAACTAATTACATCTGCAAAGGCCCTCTTTCCAAATAAGGTCACATTCTGAGAAGGACGTGTATCTGAGGACGACATTGTTAAACCCAGTGCAGTGAGAAAGCTGAGATAACTCACGAGACCATTAACATTGTCCTTGTCCATGGAGAGCTGCTCCGTGAATAGACCCCTTTAGGAAGCCCCTGAGTCCCTCATTCACTTAAAAAGCATAGTCCATAATTTATTTTAAAGTACATACCGTAATTTAGAATTTACTTGAACCGTAGTTTTATTTTATAGAGTGACCCAGTGAAGGGACTTTTCTGATACTGACTTTGGTATCTTCTATTTACAGGGTTTTAAAAAGATGATTGAGGTACCAGAATAGGGCAATTTGAGTTGAAAGCAGTCTGGGTTCAAATCGTGATTCTGCGGCTCATGCCTGCGTCCATTGGACAATCTGGGCCTCAGTTTGACCTGTCCTGTGATCCCTGTGCATCTTCTCCCATCTCATACATTACTTAAAAAACAATCTAGGAAACTGGATTCCACAGAACTGGAAAAAGCCTTCCATTAGCATGTGAGATCAAGCCCAGAAGGTAGAAAGAGTGCTTCCAGAACGCAGTGTGCTTTTGAACTGTCACATGAAACCTTTAAACGGTCCCCTTACAGTATAGAGCTGGTTTTCTGTTCCAAAGCAAAACGATTTTCATAATTTTTTTCTCTTTCTTGAAGAACCATAAATTTTTTTTCCCTTAATTAAAACATTCAGTAGAATAATTAGGAAAACATTGTGGAAAAGGGAAAAAGAATTACAGAATCCCCTTCCCTGTTTCCTGCCCTCATCCTGTCAGAGTGCAAAATAGATACTAAGACAGTGCCCACATCTTAAGAGTATGATCAAGCATCTCTTAGGTACTACTTTTGGCTTTTTGGGTGTCATGAAGGTCATCTTTCCCGCACCCATCAAATTCTGTGTTCTGGTATCTTTCTTTTTTTTTTTGAGGTGGAATCTTGCTGTGTTGCCCAGGCTGGAGTGCAGTGATGCGATCTCGGCTCACTGCAACCTCTGCCTCCTGGTGATTTTTCTGCCTCAGCCTCCCCAGTAGCTGGGATTACAGGTGTGAGCCACTGTGCCTGGCCGCCAGTATCTTTCAACAAGTAGGAAATGTCAGGCTACTAGGACAAAGTTACACAACTCCTTTTAGGCGCTAGAGGTTAGCCAGGCAAAGAGCATCATCACTTTATCAAAGACCTCATTGCCAGAACTGATTATTTAATCTATGATTTGCTTCATAACACTCAGCCAGTTCTCAGTGAAATGAGAAAAATATATAGCTTTCTTCCATTTAGATATCTGTAACAGGTACTTAAGCATTTGTGGCAAACTTCAGGTAGGGTCATAAGCTGTTCCACCTTTTTCAGAACGCCACTGAAAACAACCACAGACTTACTTTTGGAGTATTAATTTCAGCACATTATTATTGTAGCCAAGCAGACTACTGTTTTCAGTTAAAGCTTGTAAAACAAAAAACCTGCTAACACATTATGAATTTAGTTTCCGTATAGCAAAAAACCCAGAGACAAATGGATTCCCTTCGTTGCAGTTGGTGATATTGACTGAAAGAACTAACATAAATTTGATATTTTTCCTCTTAAAGAAAAATATGGGCTGGTCACAGTGGCTCAAACTTGTAATCTCAGCACTTTAGGCGACCAAGGCAAGAGAATTGCTTGATCCCAAGAGTTCAGGATCATCCTGCGCAGTATGGCAAAACCCTGTGTCTAAAACAACAAAAACAAAAACACACATACACACAAATTAGCTGGACATGCTGGCACATGCTTGTAGTTCCAGCTACTCAGGGGGCTCAAATGGGAAGATCACTCGAGCCCGGGAGTTCAACGCTACAGTGAGCTGTGATTGCACCACTGCAATGGTGAGCCTGGGTGACAGAGTGAGACCCTGTCTCAAATTGGGGAAAAAAAAAAAAAGAAAAGAAAAAATGATGTACTTCTAGTCTAGTATCTCTAGTAAAAGGATATAAAGAGGATAGACTTAGGCTGGGCCTGGTGGCTCACGCCTGTAATCCCAGCATTTTGGGAGGCCAGAGTGGGCAGATCACTTGAAGTCAGGAGTTAGAGACCAGCCTGGCCAACATGGTGAAACCCTGTCTGTACTAAAAACACAAAACCTAGCCAGGCGTGGTGATGCACTCCTTACTCCCAGCGACTTGAGATGCTGAGGCTGGGTAATCTCTTGAACCCGAGAGGTGGAGGTTGTGGTGAGCCGACATCCAGCCACTGTACGCCATCCTGAGCAGCAGAGCGAGACTCTGTCTCAAAAAAAAAAAGGATAGATAGGATAGACTAGGCTATTTCTTTTTTTCAAGTCCAGGGGGATTTGAATCCAGCTGTGATCATCCTATTAAAAAACCAAAAGTCTCTGTTTGAAACCAATTATGACCTTGCCTGTCTGGAACCCACTGTGAAGACATTGGCTTGATTTGGAATAACTGAGGCTGTCTGTTTGGCCCTGCTGGCTTCAACCATATGTGCTTTCTCTCCATTACAGCCTGAGGAAGAGCAGTTGGTCTGTGATATCACCGGATCCAGTTCATCTACCGATGACACGGCTTCTCTGGATCGACATTCTTCTCATGGCAGTGATGTGTCTCTCTCCCAGATTTCAAAGCCAAGCAGGTCCAGAGATCGACAAAGCCTTGATGGCTTCTACAGCCATGGGATGGGAGCTGAGGGTCGAGAAAGTGAGAGTGAGCCTGTTGGCCCAGGCGACATGGAGGAGGAGGAGATGGACAGTATTACTGAAGTGCCCGCAAACTGCTCTGTCCTGAGGAGCTCCATGCGTTCTCTTTCCCCCTTCCGGAGGCACAGCTGGGGACCTGGGAAAAATGCAGCCAGTGATGCAGAAATGAACCAGCGGAGGTGAGATGGGAGGTGGTTTGTTTAGTGTCTCAGTGTCTGCTTGCTTTTGAAAAGCTTCTGGTTTGATATTGTTGTCGGTAAAAGAATTTGGGAGACCCCATAGTATAGACTAGAAAGAAGGTAGGCTTTGGAATCAGGAAAATCTGTGTTCAGACCCCAGCTGTATAATTTACTATGTAGATGACCTTGGGCAAGTCACCTGACCCCTCTGAGCTTTAATTTTCTCATCAGCAAAATACCTTCATTATTTTTAATAATACAATGAACTGTGATTGTCACATTATGAGTGTTTAGTAAATGGGAACATTTATTCTTGCTGCATTAGTTGATGAAACTCAGGAATAAGGAAATATTGGAGGCAGTAGTTTCATATCAATTTTGAATTAAGAAATAAACATGGACCAGGCATGGTGGCTCATGCCTATAATACCATCACTTTGGGAGGCCGAGGCAGGTGGATCACCTGAGATCAGGAGTTCGAGACCAGCCTGGCCAACACAGTGAAACCCCATCTCTACTAAAAACACAAAAATTAGCTGGGCGTGGTGGTGCACAACTGTAATCCCAGCTACTCGGGAGGCTGAGGATGGAGAATTGCTTGAACTGGGGGAATAGAGGTTGCAGTAAACAGAGATTGTGCCATGTACTCCAGCCTGTGAGACTGGAGTGAGATTCCATCTCAAAAAAAAAAAAAGGAACATGAAGTCTGAAATCTTACAGTCTTAACACATCAAAGTATTTTCTGAGAATTAAAACCTTCTGTTTCTAATATAGAACGTTTTGATAAAATCTAAATTATCATTGTTTAATCCTCAAGAGAATATAAGAGTCATTACATATCATTAAATTGTTGGTATCTTTCCATGTGGGAACTTTTATTATAATTGTGACCCAGTATCAGTCCTTCAGTTTGGAAGCAGGCTATACGAAGATAAGTCAAATTTGACTTCTGACTGCTGGCTGCCTGGATGAATGTAAACTAAGCAGATGGTTTTAGCTTTGAAGAATGAGTTATGGTAGTGCCTACTGTATTTACAAGCGTATGCTTAATCCAAAGCTACTTTGCTAGTAAATGTAACAGATAAGGGATGAGGCTGACAGTTGTTTTACAACAATTGATGTAATCTCATGAGCTCAGGAGTTTGAGACCAGCATAGGCAACATAGGAAACCCCATCTCTACAAAAAAGAAAACAATTAGTTGTGCATGGAAATACTTGCCTATGGTCCCAGCTACTCAAGAGGATGAGATGGAAGGATCACTTCAGCCCAGAAGTTTGAGGATGCTATCTGGGCAACAGTGAGACCATGTCTCAAAATAATAATAATGGTGATAATAATTGATGTAAACAGCTCAGCTGGAGCAGTTGTTTGCTCAAATTCCTCAACCTCCTGATAATATAGCTGTCTAATCATGTTCATTCACTCATTTATTCAGCCAACATATATTGAATACTCACTATGTGCCAGATACTGCTGTAGGTTCTAGAGATAGAGAGGTAAACAAGACAAAGTCCCTGCCTTCATGGAGCTCACAGTGATACCTTCTTATACCTTCCTGATCACTAATATTTTCAGACTCTCTTTATAACACATTTCTGATATAATTTTTCAATCCTCTCCATGAGTCAGATGGTATTTCCCCATGTTTGCAGATGAGAAGACTGGCGTAGATAGTTTACATCATTGATCCATTTATCTCTGATCTCTTAATCAAATGCTGTTTCTAGAATTCCATATTATGCTGTGGTGGCATTTAGAATGCTAACCTTAAAAATAAGCAGCATGCTTTTTCTGCTAGCTTGTTTTTATATACATTTGAGACCCTAGATTACATAAAAAGTAATTCCGTGGTTTTGCTCATGATGTACTTTTTTTAAGCATTTACAGCAATAGAAAATGTAAGGCCATGGTGAATAATCCCTACAGCTAGAATTCTCTTTTCGAAGCAGATGTAACCTTTTTGGCAGGACAGCTTTATCTTAGATGACAACAGCATTAAGGAATAAGGGTTTATTTTCTATACAATCCATTTTTCTTTATAATCCACTCTGGATTCCTTTGTCACAACTTAGATTGTAGAACTACATGTGACTCTGTCATGTAGCTCAGATGAGGAAATTGAAGCTCAGAATAAATGATTTGCCCAAAATTACATGGTGATCTTAGACTGAACTGAGGCTAGAACTCTACTACTTTTCATCCTGCATAATGTCATGGGATCTCCTCTTGAATTTATTGCTAAGGGTTACATAGGACCACTGTCCTAATACCTCTGAAGATAATGGAATGAGAGTGAGGCTTTAATTATCCCTTTTAATTAGTTTGACTGACTCTTACAGTATTACCTGCATGTAATATAACCTGATTTTTAAAGTGTTAAGAAAAACAAATTTTATTTTTTTCTTTTTCTCCTACAATCAAGAAAGAGAAAAACACCTTTAAAGTTTTCAGTAGTAATTGTTTTCTGATTGTTTAACTTTAATAAACTTCGTAAGTTTTGCCGTCTGATTAACTCCTTGGAGCAAGGGGAAGAGCAAAGTAGCCCTCCACAGAAATTGTCAGGCCTTTTTGGTCCTGATGTTTTTCTCATTCCACATTTCTTCTCTTCCCTGTGCCATTTCTCTTTGAGCAGTGTCTGTCTTCCCAGTGTGGTGTCTGTGTGTGTCATGCATTTGTATCTCATTTTGTTTCACCTGCAACACTGACCTCTTCACCATTCATTTTCAGTTCAATGCGAGTTCTTGGGGATGTTGTCAGGAGACCTCCCATTCATAGGAGAAGGTACAGAGTTCATTAACTTGCTGGACTAACCATGTCATCTCTGAGCATATACTAACAAGCATCTCATTCTGCTTAATCCATGACTGGACCATCTACTTTTAAGTAATGTCCCATCTAATTCAGGCAAATAAAATATAAGTACTTATTGCCAATGTCCATTTTATATGAAATGGTTTCTTTAATATGAAGTTTTATCCTATTTTATCTTTTATAAAAATTATTTTTAGTTTTTTTTTTTTAATTTTGTGCTTATTGGTGTTCAGATGACTTTGATAATAGGGTCTCACCCAGCTTTCTCTAGGAGAGTTTGAAGAATTGTCTATGTTGTGCCTATCTAATGGACCCTGGGGAGTACTTTTTTTTTCCTCTTCAAAAAGGAAAAGCCAGGAATGTATGTGTGCTTGTGCACAGGCCCTAAAATATTTTCAACACATTCTTTAATAATGTAATGAAAGACTTGAGTACTAGGCCACCTGGCATTTTTCATTCCACTGTGGATATAGTCATTTCTTAAAGCCAAGTCAGAGGCATAAGTTGATTTCTTGGCCTTTGAATTCCTTAATTAGTATTTGTCAGGTCATATTTTGAAGCTAAAATTAAATGATTTATAAGCTGAGAAGTAATTTCTAGTCAGAGTGCTAATTTGCTTCAAATTTTCCATTGGATTTTCTTTAGAAGTCATTAGTGACTTTTTCTTCCATTGTTTAGAAATCCAAAAATTGGGGTTCTATTACTGTTAGTTTCTCTTATTAGGAGACATTTGTAAAGAAGTATTTTTAACTATTAGCTGAACCTGTTTGTTGGGAAGTAGGCAAATAGTAATCTTTCCTAGTTTGTCTTTTTCAAGTGGATGCTTTCTTTAATTCCAGATTTTAGGCAAGAAATTGAGCTTAAATTCAGATATTCTCATGAATTTCAGATAATCATGATTCCTGTGAAATTGCTCTTCCAGAAAATAAGTTGTTAAATAAGTTTTAACCGCATTTCTACTAAAGAAGTTTTTTAGTGGAAGGTCTTTTGGGGATATATTTGTCTGGCTCCTTATTAAAGCTCTTCAATATGACCTTATTAAAAATATGCACTTGATGACAAGGTAGGAGACAACAGATTGCTGTTGATATAGTCCAAGTTAGTATACAGATGTGCCTGTTATCACCAACTCCAGTCAGTTTCATCCCTAGTGAAACTTATTTTTGTAGGAAGAACGTAATGTATAATTTAAAATTTTGTAAATTGAAATATCCAAACAAGTATTATGAGGTGGCAGAGGGACATTTATTGTTTTTAATCTAGAACTTTACAAATTTCAAGATAAAGCCAAAGAACCAGTATTACTCCTACTAATTTAGGAATTGAGGAAATGACGATGCTTTCGAAAATACTCTTAATTATGAAAGGAGCTCTCTGTTACCAGGAAGGGCAGACATTGTAGACCATCTGCAATTTCCTTCCTGTTTCCTTAGAAAAGCTATTATATCTTGGCCAAGCATGGTGGGTCACTCCTGTGATCCCAGCACTTTGGGCAGTTGAGCTGGATGGATCGCTTGAGCCTAGGAGTTTGAGACTAGCCTGGGCAACATGGTGAAACCCTGTCTCTACTAAAAGCAAAGATTGGCCAGGTATGATAGCACGCGTCTGTAATCCTAGCTACTCAGGAGGCTGAGGCAGAATTGCTTGAACCTGGGAGGCAGAGCTTACAGTGAGCCAAGATTGCAGCGCTGCACTCCAGCCTAGGGGTGACAGCGAGGCTGAGCCTCCAAAAAAAAAAAAAAAAAGCTATATGTCTCTCTTCCTGTCTTCCTATTGTTACCATTCTCTTCATCTTAAATCCCATCAGTCTTCCACATTATTGTCGTATTCTGAAAGTAAAGGAACATTAAATCTGTAAAAGGAGATTTTTTTTTTCTTTTTCTTTTTTTTTTTTTTTTGAGACAGAGTCTCACTCTGTCGCCCATGCTAGAGTGCAGTGGCATGATCTCAGCTCACTGCAACCTCCACTTCCCAGGTTCAAGCACTTCTCCTGCCTCAGCCTCATGAGTAGCTGGGATTACAGGCACGTGCCACCATACCTGGCTAATTTTTGTGTTTTTAGTAGAGACAGGGTTTCACCTTGTTGGTCAGGCTGGTCTTGAACTCCTGACCTCAAGTGATCCGCCCGCCTCGGCCTCCCAAAGTGCTGAGATTACAGGCATGAGCCACTGTACCTGGCAGAAGGAGATTATTTTTGAGAATGATGGTTTGGCAGTGTATGTTCAGTTACTGATTTGCCACATTGTGTTTCTAAAAAAAGAAGTTGGATATTTAGGTAAAAACACCTGTTCACTAACTGGTGATTTTAAATTTAATAATGTCAAAGAATGGACTTCTGAGTCTTATATGTGTTTGTAAAATATATATCTTCTCCTCACACAAGTAAATTATGTCTCATCCTGCTTACCAGACAAGTGTCTCCACTGTATATTTTTACTTTCTGCTGCACTTGTAAGCTTTATACCACTAATTTAATCTGATTTAAAATGTTTTATACTATTTAAATTATTTTTAAATGATAAGATAAAGATTTTTTAAGAGAGCCATAGGGGTAGCTCTTACCTCCTCCTGCCGTTTCCCTTGTCTCCTTTCTCCAGCCAAAAACCCCACTTGTCAACAAAACAAAGTTATTAGATATATCCAGTATAGATAGTGTTTTTGGTGCCAGACCTTCCCATCTGCAACATTCTGGAGGGAGCCGAGTGGTTTTATTGTTGTCCACAAGTTCTACTTTTATCCCTTCTCAGAAAACAAAAGCACATCACTTAGAACTTCATGACCTAGGTAGGCAGGATTTTGTGAGTGTTTTTTTTTTTTTTTTTTTTTTTTTTGCGGGGGGCATGGAGTCTGGCTCTGTTGCCAGGCTGGAGTGCAGTGGCATAATCTTGGCTCATTGCAACCGCTGCCTCCCAGGTTCAAGAGATTCTTCTGCCTCTGCCTCCTGAGTAGCTGAGACTACAGGCATGCTCCACCATGCCCAGCTCATTTTTGTATTTTCAGTAGATACAGGGTTTCACCATGTGGGCCAGGATGGTCTCGATCTCTTAACCTCATGATCCACCCGCCCAGCCTCCCAAAGTGCTGGGATTACAGGCGTGAGCCACCACGCCGGCCGGTAGCAAGGTTTCTTTTAAATGATAGCTCTTGTTAATAAAAATCCTGACATTTCCATGCAGTTTTCTTTATAGAGCTTGCAGTGTTTTGAATTGATTATTGTTTTAGCTGGTTGTGTTTACTTAGCATTTTTCAACCCCAGATTTTCTGTCCCTGCTACTTGAGAATAGATACCCCTTCTGGGATATTCAAGGAAGTAGATGATGAGATGGATGTTTAAAAATCTTATGGGGAAAATGGATACAAACTTAAAAAGACACATTTCTAACACAGTGCCATAGAGTTTCTTTTTTTTTTTTTTTTTTTAATTTTCATTATCAGCCAGGCACAGTGACTCACACCTGTAATCTCAGCACTTTGGGAAGCTGAGGTGGGTGGATCACTTGAGGTCAGAAGTTGGAGACCAGCCCGACCAACATGGTGAAATCCCATCTCTACTTAAAAAAATACGAAAATCAGCCGGGTGTCATGGCACACGCCTGTAATCCCAGCTACTCGGGAGGCTGAGGCAGGAGAATTGCTTGATCCCAGGAGGTGGAGGTTGCAGTGAGCCAGGATCACACCATTACGCTCCCGCTTGGGCAACAAGAGCAAAACTCCGTCTCGGGGGGAGAATTTTTTTCATTATCATTAAAATACAAGCAAATATATAATTAGTGTTATATGTTTTATCTTTAAAGTAATAGCCTAGTGAGTAGGGTTTGAAGATGGTTGCCAGTGTTGACTAAGTATCATGCAAAATCTGTTAACTGTCTAATTTGGTTGGATCCTTAATAGAAACACATGAAACAAAAAACCTGATGACTCTGTGAGCCCACCAGATCACAGTTTGTCTCTTTTAAAAAACTGTCTCTTTTAAAAAAGTCTAGAATTAGAGATACTGTGGGAAGAGTAATGTGAGTATATGGGATGTACTGAGAGATTGTTCCCAGTGGTGGAGGTTTTGAACTACCTTTCATGTCTGAAGAGCAAGCCATAGAGCCGTAGGTAGTTGCCATGGATTCACTAGAAGGAATTTTTGGGTTTCAGGTTGAACTGGTGATACAGTAAAGAACCCACAGTCTTTTTCCACAACGCTATCTAGATAGACAACAAGAAAACAATTTTAAGTTTCTATGGTTCTTATTCTGGCCCTTTTTAAAATTGTGTCAATGTTACATTCCTGCATTTTTTGATGATCTCATAAATCCATCTGTCTCTAACTGTGCCCTTCGTTTTAAAACCTATTAACCCCATCCCTGTTTCCTCTTTTCTCCCTATATTTCTGTTTCTGTCTATGATGTCATCCCCAGTATGAGCTGGTGCCCCTCTGGTGTGCAGTACTCTGCTGACCTGAGTGCTAACTTTAATTACAGAAGGTATGGTATTGTCATATGTCCAGCCACCAAATGGGGAACCCTGAAATATGACATCAGGGCTTTTGGCTTGGAGCTGGCTTCTGTGTGGCTGGGATGCATATGGGCAGCCTGCCTTGTCTGTGAGCACAGCGTCTCACTGCCTCTGCTATGGGTGTCACTAACTCAGCTGAAGAGATGCTGCCTAGGAGTCAAGTGATGCATCCTGTATGTCTCAAACGGCCGTAGATGTGAGGTTTTCTGCACAGATTTGTCTCTCTCTGTTTTGGTCTGTCTTGATTTTCAGATCCTGGAAATTCTCGGATCCTGAAGAAAACAAAGAAGCAAAGCAGCTAATAAGATGTACCGATTTCTGTTATGCTTTTAAGTCCATCAGTCTTGATTCCAAATTCAGAGACTCCTTGTCATTTCATATTCTCTCAGCTGAACAGCTAGATTTAATTACTAAAACATTTTCAGTATTAAGTTTTGCAGTCAGCGTAGATGTGGTTTTCCTAGGCTTTTCAAGTAATTTCTTCTTCACTTAACCCCTCTTCTTATCCCTGGTAATGAAAATGAGTTTTACAGGCCAGGCGTGATGGCTCACTCCTATAATTCAAGTACTTTGGGAGGCCGAGGTGGGTGGATCACCTGAGGTCAGGAGTTCGAGACCAGCATGACCAACATGGTGAAACCCCACCTCTACTAAAAATACTAAAATTAGCCAGATGTGGTAGTGGGCACCTGTACCCCCAGCTACTTGGGAGGCTGAGGCACGAGAACCACTTGAACCCAGGAGACGGAGGTAGCAGTGAGCCAAGATTGTGCCACTGCACTCCAGCCTGGGCAACCAAGGGAGACTCTGTCTCAAAAAAAAAAAAAAAAAGAGGAAGAAAATGAGTTTTACAGAGACGTTTACTTGTAGTTAGTCATGATTTCTCTTATCATATTGAAGTAATAAAAGCATATCCATTATTTAAGTTACCTACTAGAGAAAATAGATACATGAGGCTTAAGTTCATAAATGATTTACAAAACAAAACAAAAAAACAAATACAAATGTAAGTTCTGGACTCTGGTATGTATGAACTTAATTGTATCAATTTCCTGTAAGTTCTCCTTGAGTAGAGGTAACTAAATAGCTTTATTATACCTTCAGATTGAATCCTAGCTCATTGTTAAATGAGAACATGGTCAGCTACCACTATATTTTGAGATCTTGATTATTTTAAAGAAGTTTCCACTGCAGTTGTAACAGATGTGAATTAATTCGAGTTAGCAACCCATGGAGGTTAGATCACTAACCTCTCTCTGTAGCCCCCTGCTGACTGAAAATGCTTTTCATTCTGCAAATCACAAAATCTTTCTCTGAGGAATCCTCTTTAAAATGGCAAATCCGGTTTGCCTTTTTTCCCTTTACCAGTATCCAGACAAAAAATTACAACTCTTTCTACTCTTAGACTTGGTAGCTTTTCAGCATTTGTCCATTAAGGTGTTACATGTGCCTGTTGCAACTAACAGTTCTTGGGAAGCTTGTCGGCAGTTGTTTGGCCAGGTGTGCATAGACGGTAACACTCATGAGTAACACTTGGGTTTTCTGGGGTGAAAGCAGACCCATAAAATTATAAAGGTCAACTTGAACCTGAAGTTATAAAGGTCCGCTTAATGGACATAAGGACAAGTTACCCAGTTTGCCTTCTGAAAGTTACTGAAGTTCATGTTTTCTCTGTGACATTTAATTACTTGGCTTTTGTAGAGTTAGATTCACAAAGCTTAATTAGATCAAGGAAAAACATAAATATGAGATAAATATGGTCTGTCCATGTAGTATATTGAAAAAAACCCAAGAAGTGATCTTAGGTGGTTCAACATTTGGATAGATTTAATGGGGTAAGAAAATCTAATGCAGTATTCTTTCTCAGTATTCCACAATCTGTGGGGAAAAGGTAGGTGGTACTCCTTGTGCCATACCCTTTTAGACAGTTTTGCTAGCTGACATAGAAATAATATACGAACAAGGGAGATATACCCAAAGGGATTTTGTATCTTCCTTCATTTTTGAGACCCAGAAACAGAATGAATTAACTTTCGTGCCCTGTGTTCAGTTTCAGTCTAGAAGGCTTGACAGGAGGAGCTGGTGTCGGAAACAAGCCATCCGCATCTCTCGAAGTAAGCTCTGTAAACGCCAAAGAGCTCAGACACCCTTTCAGTGGTGAGGAACGGGGTGACTCCTTGGTGTCACTTTCAGAAGAGGATCTAGAGTCAGACCACAGAGAACATCGGATGTTTGATCAGCAGGTAAGTCTTAAATAGGTCTATTTTGGAAAAAATGTATTTCACAGAATATGAACATAGAAGGCAAGGCTTCTGTTCATAAAAGGCTAGTAGCTATGATTACTTACCCATTATATGATACACTTAATCTAACACTAAAGCAAGTTTTTAGCACTTAATTAAAAAGGATCAGGCGGTCCCAGTGCTTTGGGAGGTTGAAGTGGGAGGATCACTTTAGCCCAGGAGTTCAAGACCAGCCTGGGCAACATAGCAAGACTCCCCCACCCCCCATCTCTACAAAAAATTAAAAACTTAACTGGATATGGTGGCTTGTGCCTGTAGTCCCAGCTACTTGGGTGGCTGGGGTAGGAGGATTACTTGAGACGAGGAGTTTAAGGCTGCAGTGAGCCATGATTGCACCACTGCACTGCAGCCTGGGTGATAGAGCAAAACTCTGTCTAAAAAAGGTAAATAAATAAAAAATAAAGAATATCATTAATCTGCATAGATTTAAATATTCTGTCATCGCACATTTTTTAAAATTAGGAAAGTATCCACGATATTAAATTGAGTTTTTCCTTCTTATCTGAAACCTTCTTTTACCATCTCAGTAGTAAAATAAATCTTGAAATATGATATCATTATTGATTTTCCCAATTCTCTAAAACATATCCCAAGTTTCTCCTTTGTAGAAAAAAAAACTTTCTTACTACACCAGGAAAGGACCATGGATTCTCTCTCCTTCCCATTCCTACCAGAATTCTTAAGAGAGCATCTAAGCTCCCTGCCTTCTCTTTTTAAAATTCCATTTATGTATGTATTTAGAGACAGGGTCTCACTCTGTTGTCCACACTGGAGTGCAGTGTTGTCATCATGGGTCACTGCAGCCTCAGCTTTCCTAGTTCAAGTGATCCTTCTGCCTCCGTCTCCCAGACTGCTGGGATTACAGGTGGGAGCCACTGCACCTGGCCCTTGTCTTCTCTTTATCACCACCTAATCGTCTCTTAATTTCTGCTGCTGCCACTTTCTTGAAACTCCTGTCTTGAAGGTCATGGATTTCCTTGGCAGCTAAATCAAAGTGACTTCTTAGTTCTCATCTTCTGGGTGTCCTCATTATTACTTTCACTTTTGACAGTCCCTTGGGGAGATTTTGGGTTGAGAATTCGAATTATATGCTTTTATAGCATTCTGCCTTATTGCAATTCTTTCCTCTTGGGCCAGGAGACTTGGGGTTAATTTATGAAAACATTCTGGGATACATCTTATGTCCTCCAAATGAAACATTTATAATTAAAAAAAAAACTTTTTGAATAGATGACTGGAGTTTGGGGCAATATCTAATGATATGTTTCTAATTAAACAAAAATGTTGACAACCTCTTCCATGATTTGCTCAGGAGGACTTTGTGTACAAGTTTAATTTTTTTATTGCATGCTACTACAAAGCACTGACATGACCAAATATAAATTTGGCACTGAAGGATAACCTTAGTAATTAATGTAGCACTTATGCTTGTGTGAGACCAGATGAATAAAGAGATATAGGCGGCCGGGCACGGTGGCTGACGCTTGTAATCCCAGCACTTTGGGAGGCCGAGGCCAGCAGATGATGAGGTCAGGAGATTGAGACCATTCTGGCCAACATGGGGAAACCCCGTCTCTACTACAAATACAGAAAAATTAACGGGACGTGGTGATGTATACCTGTAGCCCTAGCTACTCGGGAGTCTGAGGCAGGAGAATTGCTTGAACCCAGGAGGTGGAGATTGCAGTGAGCCGAGATCACGCCACTGCACCCCAGCCTGGGTGACAGTGCGAGACTTTGTCTCCAGAAATGAGAGAGAGAGAGATTTAGGCATAATCAAAATCAGTTGAAGACCTGAATGAATTTTGCCCCTTTAAAAAATTTTTCTGCTTGATCTGATACTTCAGAAAGAGTTAGGAAAAATAAAAATGTGAATAATATGCTTGTTGAAGCAGGTAATGTAGATTTACTCAGCCTCATGGCAACAGAAACAGGAAGGAAAAAATAAGAACAATTCTTTGGTGGCTATTGAGCACAGCTTGGCTAAGGATAAACCAGTGCAAAAAATCTTTAAAATAAATTGCATGTCAAATATATAGAATCCTTTGGATATCATTTGCAAGATGTGATAAAATACCAGAATTGTGAATTTGTAAACAGAATCATAGACGGAGACCTGATATATCCCTTCAGATTCAGCTCAAGCCCATTTAAATGACTTGGATAAATCCATGTAAGTGGCTATTAGCTGAACAGTAGTAAACTCAGTTCCTGGCTGTTAATTTCACTGCTTCTTTTTAGGATTTGGGGTAGGTGAGTTTTAATGAGGAAATAAGAATGATTTAATTTTTTTAATATTGTTTATGTGGTATCTTTTCTGAGATAAATATTTCCAGGAATTTGACCGATAACCCTGCATTTTAGTAAGTGACATTACTACCACTGATAAGTTTCTAAAATGGACTGTCTTTATGAAGTGGATTTTCTGATTAAGTCTTTCTAAAGTTGTTGTTTTAGTGCCTTGCTATGCTTAGCCTTCCTGGAATCTCTGCTCGCCCGTAGTTTCTATCTTGTGTGCAGCCTCAGAGTGGGTATTGGAGCTGCTTGTATCTGATCTGGATGAGTTGCCGGCAGCCAACTTCCTGTTCAAAGTCTCTGCCTTTCTCTGAGGTCATTTTTTAGACCTCACTGTTGTATTTAAAACATAGCAACTGTTTGCCTCAGCTTCCATGGTTACACATGAAACAAGCTCTAAATACTCAGAAGTCTGGCCTAATTGAGTCAAGTTCATGCTAGTAACAGATTTTTCATTGCTTCTCTTTGAACATATTTGAGTCATAAGGAAGCAGATTTCATTCTGTGAAGGGAAAAGATTAATGATAAAGTCAGTTAATAGAATGGGCTCCTATCTCAGAAGTGTGCTAGTAGACGCTAGATGACTGTCTTTCAGGGATATTATACCAGGAACTTCTGCAGGTGATTGGATTACCTGGTCTCAAAGCTTTGTTAATTTACTGATAGAGTTAAATTACCAAATTTCAGTTACCTTTATGTTCATGTAGAAACAGTCTCATCTTAGAAGAAGAAAGGGAAGAGATTGAGGCTTCTTTGCAAATACACTATTGTTTTATTTGTGATCTTAAAACAGTTTACTTGCATCTCAATTTCTAATTATTTAAAATCAGAGGCCAGGTGTGGTGACTCACACCTATAATCCCAGCACTTTTGGAGGCTGAGGCAGGCAGATCCCTTGAGCTCAGGGGTTCGAGACCAGCCTGGCCAACATGGTAAAACCCCGTCTCTACCAAAAATACAAAAAAATTAGCTGGGCGTGATGGTGCGCATCTATAATCCCAGCTATCGGGAGACTGAAGCAAAAGAATCACGTGAACCCGGGAGGTTGCAGTGAGCCAAGATCGTGCCACTGTACTCCAGCCTAGGCAACACAGTAAGACTCTGTCTTAAAAATAAAGTAAAATCAGAGTACTATTACTGATAGCCTACTATATCTGTATGAAGGAATATTTAGATTTTCAAAGAACAAGTATTGTATGTAGTGTGATATTTCCAGTTAAATTGTTTTTATGTGATTATGCATCTGACAGATATTTATTAAGTACTTACTAAGTTTGAAACATCGTTAGATGCTATGAGGGATACAGAACCGCTATAAAGAATGGATACTCTAATAGTCCCCATTTTACAGATGAGAAAACGAAGCCTCAGAGAAGCTAAGTAACTTCTCTGAAATTGAGCAGCTATTAAGTAGCAGGAGCAGACTCTAACCTAAGTGTGTCTGAGCACAGCCTGTGCTCTTACCCCCTTCTGGACTACCTTATTTTATATGTGGGTCTAATTATAAAGTGTTACACTTTTCTAGAAATAGGAGAGCATACGTTTACAATCTGTTCTTTACTTTTTTACTTCATAGATATGTCACAGATCTAAGCAGCAGGGATTTAATTACTGTACATCAGCCATTTCCTCTCCATTGACAAAATCCATCTCGTTAATGACAATCAGCCATCCTGGATTGGACAGTAAGTATACTACATTTTTTAAAAATTAAATATATTAAATCTTAACTACTCTTCTTATTACTTTTCTCACTTTAAGTCCCCATAACATTACCTGCCAAAATTTGCTTGCTGCTTCTTTGAATGGTTCAGCACTTAAACAGAAAAGGTGACATACAGTTCATCTTGGGATCTTCCTTCTTTTTCTACCTAAAAATATCCTTGGGATGGGCATGATGGCTGATGCCTGTAATCTTAACACTTTGGGAGGCTGAGGCGGGTGGATCCCCTGAGGTCAGGAGTTCGAGACCAGCCTGGCTAATAGGACGAAACCCTGTCTCTACTAAAAATACAAAAAAAAAAAAAAAAAATTAGCCAGGTGTGGTGGCACATGCCTGTAGTCCCAGCTACTTGGGAGGCTGAGGCAGGAGAATTGCTTGAACCTGGGAGGCGGAGGTTGCAGTGAGCCAAGGTCTTGCCACTGCAGTCCAGCCTGGGCACCAAAGTGAGACTTGCTCTCAAAAAATAAAAAATAAAAAAAAAAAAAAAAAATATATATATATATATATATAAATAATATATTAAGTTTGTTGTATTCATGGGCATAAATCTTACACACTTTTTTAAAACTTCTTTTTAAATGTTTTCTTGTTTAAATTTTCTTCTGAGGCCCTGGGTAAAACTTCTTATTTTGAAATAATTTTAGACTTGAAAAATTATTACAGATAATGTTCACTAGGAAAAAAAATAGTTACAAAAAGAGTACAAAGTATTCTCATGTATTCTTCGCTTCTAGTCCTCAAATGTTGCCATCATACTTGTTTTGCCAGCCTCTCTATCACTCCCCCCAAAGATTTTTTCTGAAACACTTAAGTTATATCCATAACGCTCCTTTACCTCTAATTTAATGTATATTTCCTAAAAACAATGATATTCTCTTACATTACCATAGTATATAAGAGTACCATATACTATATACTGCCATATACCATATATTGAATTAAGTTGTCATGTCTTTTTCGGCCCCTTTAATCTGAAAAGTTTCCTCAGTTGATCTTATCTTTCATGAATTTGGCAGTGGAGAAACCTGGGCTTTTCAGCAATGTCAAGCTCAAGAAGGACAAAGCAAGACTGAGGTAGAGATTTAGTTCAGTGAGAGCCAGTAGGATTACATCTGAAAGGGGTTAGTGGACCTGTGTTCAGATTCAGGTCACCTGGTGATGGAAGTTAGTAGAGAGGTCGTGGCATCCATGAGCACAGGGCCTTTCGACGCTCAGAAACATACTTGGATTGGATCAGTGTTGTTTGGCACAAAGAAAGCAAGTTGTTCTTCGAGAAGCCTCATTTTTTATTTTTTAAATGTTGATTTTTTTTTTTTATGAGTAGTTGCTGTGTGGGATCTTGATATAAAGATTAAATTTTCATCAGAGAGGCAGTGAGTGATACATTATGTTCTTTGCTGAAACACCATGTGTCTTGGAGACTAAAGCAAAGGAAATAAATACACTTTCCTGGTGTTTCTGGAGTTTCCTCATTGATTCCTGATATAATTCAAGTTTAAGAGTTGGTGAAAGAAGCAGATGCCCTGTATTCATGAGATATTCTGTCTCACTTCATGACTTACTGGAATCCTAATATTTAAAATTTTTACAGTGGAATTAAGACATAATGGATGTCTCTAGCCAGACATGGTGACACATGACTGTAGTCCAGGTGTTTCAGAGGCTGAGGTGGGAGGATCACTTGAGCTCAGAAGGTCAAGGCTACAGTGAGCTGTGATGGCACCACTGTATTCCAGCCTGGGTGATAGAGTGAGACTCTGCCTCAACAAAAAAAAAAAAAAAAAAAAATAGAGAAAGACAATGGATGATTCTGTTAACTTTTCTTCATGTTTTTATGTGATTAATATTTCAAATACAAATCTAGCCTGTTTGAGAAAAGGTGCAATGAAGATGTATTCTCAAAGATACATCCCCCAGAACTTTGATAGAAATAGCTTTTCCTGGTTTTGCTTGTTCTGATTTTTTTTTTTAATTTGGCCTTGAGTTAGGGGCGTGGCTTGTATAGAAAGGAAATTACAGTTGAACAGTTTGCAGTGAATTTGATAAGCCAGAATGCTAGCACTTAGTAGCCAGAGAAGGCCAGGAAGGCACTCTAAGTGAGACTTTTCAGCCCAGTGTGCCCTCCTTCATGACCAGCAAGCGTTGTGACATAGTAGATATTGTAATTCTCTAGTAACAGATACCTAGTACCAACAAAATGTGTTCCATAGAGAGATCTGTTTCCTGTATTTTCTGACACATTTTGTTTCCTTGTGGATGAAACACTTCATTATTTTTCCTTCACAAAACAAGGTGCTTTTTGACTGTGTTTTCAGTTGCTATACAAACACTATAAGTAATCAGCTAACTCCCAAAAGCACTATTCTAGAGGTTCTGGCACATAGATTGCTGGGAAACTTTCTGCTTGACTCATTGAGGGAACCTTATTTCAGTAGCAGACTGATGTCAAAAGTGGAGCTTCAAGCGAGTTTATTCCTTTCATCCAAATGTAATCCCTCATTCTGGTTTGTAGCGTGTGTGTTGATGCAGGCTGGAATGATAGCTTGCCCCACTTACCTTCCTAATAGGATATACTGCAACTGAAGGACCTATCAACCTTGATGTCACTATTTCTCCTTTGTTCCTCCTATATACAGTTAAAATAGTTTCCCAACTGTATTTGTTATTCTACATTAGAAACATAATACATCATTTTGGAAATGTTAAAATTCTGACTGAAGAGAAGACTAAACCTTGTGTTAAAGTCTGTATGGTATGCCGTAAGCATCGGGATAACTCGATATTTCATAATTTGCTATAGACTCAAGTGTTCAATTCCAAATCACTTACATACTCAGCATGATTCATCTGTGGTCATTGTCTCCCTAACTGAAATAGTGTCATAATTAAAGTCCTCAGTGATTTTTAAAACCTAAAATGTTGGGTTCACTTAAAATATTTTATCTGATACTTGAAGCACACCTAGTGGCTGTATTACTTTGAGCTTGTTACTGTAATTCTTTGTTTCAGTTCAACTGTTAAATGGGGATGATAATGTGATATGGCTTAAATCTGAGTTTATTTGAAGTCCGTGGCATATTTTCTGTCATATAATAAGGACATGCTGTCATTGTGGAGTGTGATTGTTGACAGTAACCAGAACAGTGCCAGGGTCCGTTTTTCTCTGCCCAGAGCTTAAGCAGGGTTAAACACTGCTTACCATTGCTAGAACATTGTCCCTTGTTGTTTTACGCTTGGCTGTTTCTTATGAACATGCTTGTTGAGGAACAGGGTGTTTTCTAAACTCATCCTAATCTCACTGCTTTCCAGCTTTTACCTGTGCATTTTTTCCTTCTAAAGAAATTATTAGTTGCTTCGACCACAGTTTATCACAGCTGTCAATAACACTTGAGCATTTCTGAAAATGCATTTCCACTGAGCTATTGTCCAGAATGTCTTGTTGGGTCATTTGGTAGATTAGAAAAACAGACAAACTATACCATCATTTCTAAGCTGGGATCTGTTTGAAAACGTCTGTTGATGTAAAGGGAAATACTGAGTACAGAGGGTGACTGAAATCTTTCTGTATCACCTGCTGGGGTGGAGAGCAGGTGAGCAGTAGCTTATTTAGGAACCACAGAGGACAAGAGAGCTGCAGTGGCTCCTGCCTTGGGCTTGCTGTCTTGATGTGAAGGGTGAGGAATGATGAGCATGACTTGCCGGCCCATTTTTTAGGGGGTCGCAGTAGCACAGGCGCTGGCTGTGTCATGAGGGTTGGTGCCTGGGAGGACTGATGTGGGAGACGCTTGTCCACAGAATGCGTTCACAGCATTTCTCCTCCTTGCATCAGAGAAAGATCATGTGGGGCCTTTTTCTCCCAGCATTCTGGGAAACGTAGATGGTTTCTGGACAAAACTTAAAAACAAATTTTATTTTCACATGTATAGAATCCAGTTATTACAGGTAATCCCTTTCTATGACTGTATTTTTTAACCTTTTCATTGCTCCCACCCAGAAGATGCTTCAAATAATAGAGAATCTGCTTGATTGCATCCCTGGGAGCACATTATTGGTGATAATGTTGAAAGGGGAAAGTGTGCCCGTTAAATGTTTTAACTTCATATGCTTCTTAATGAGATTATATTTTCCCCTTCATTTTGCATGGTTTGTTACAGGTTGAGCATCCCTAATTTGAAAGTCTGAAATTCTCCAAAATCTGAAACTTTTGAGACCCATCATGATGCCACAAGTGGAAAATTCTACATACGAGTTCTTAACAAAATTATTTAGAATATTATATAAAATTACCTTTGGGCTATGTATATAAGCTATATATGAAACAAATGAATTTCATGTTCAGATGTGGTTCCCGTTCCCAAGATGTCTCGTCATGTATATGCAAATATTTCAAAATTCAAAATCTGAAATACTTCTGGCCCCAAGCATTTCGGAAGGAATACTCAGTGTGTGTCCTAAAGAGGGGCACTTACCCTTGGGGTCATTTTTACACTTTTGCCTATGGCATGTGAGTTTGACAAGTTTCTTAGGCATGTTTTGATGGGAGCAGTAGCTTGTAATTGTGTGGCCTGCATTAGACTGTGACAGCTAAGGCCATCTTGAGAGCTGAACTGTGACAGTTACTTATCTGTACCAGATCTTTAAAAAGTTAAAGGATCTCTGTGACCAAAGATCAAGGTGGGCCTCTGGAAAGATAGGCATCAGTGCTTTTGGGGATGTTTTCTCTCTGTTTTCTGGTTTTCTTCTCTCTCTACTTTGTAACTGTGATGGGAATTTACTAAAATATATATATATATGAATTCTTAGCACAGTTCTGTTTGGAAAATATAACATTGATACATCAGAACAAAAATGTAATTAGGCAAACGGACTTTTGACGTTTGTATTAAATTGTAAGGCTGGAAAACATGCATATTCATTAAATGCATATATAAATATAAACTTCAAGTACCTTATAAAATTGAATTGCTATGTTACCAGAACATTTCCTTTATATAATATATATGTTGGAGATTTCTATTTGTCAGGGATACGCTTACTCATCACATAAGGTTTTTCCTTACTATCTGTGATTTTGTGACACAAGAAGGGGATGTTCTTCAGATTCTGGGTAATAAGGGCAGCTTATTTTCATTTTCTAAATCTGTTTCACATTTGGAGGTACATCAGAACACACATTACAGTAGTATCTTACTTTAGCACAAGACTGTCACTGCCTGAAAAACTAGTGTGTATTTGTACCAACATTTCTTTGATCTGTTACTTGCAGTGGCTGCAACAGCAAACTGTGATGTCACTTAGCATTTATCTGGGGTATGGAGTGACTTTTATATTAGGTAGGTACAGGACTTTTTTTTTCATTTCTCTCATTTAGGTTATTGAGAGTCCAGGTAATCCAATAAAGGGAAATTCATTTATTAATGTGTTTAGTAAATGTTTGAGTACCTATTCTTTTCCATACACCAGCTTAGCCAGTAGTAGGAGAGGGATGAACTTACAGATAGGGTTCTTTTCCTCACCACATTTATAGATGAAAATGAGTGAATCTAATAGAAAATGGTAAATACAGCAACTTGAATATGTGATGTTATAGGACTGGCAGACTTCAGGGGTCAGAGAAGACTGACTGAGGAGAGATAATATTAAAGTTTGGACCAGAAGGAAACTGGGAATTAACTGGGCAAATTAGTATGTGGAAAGCAAGACTGAGGAATTTGGGCCTCTAGCCTGAGCGAAATGGTATCATTTACTTTGATTAAATTGATCAGTTAATTGATTAGAACACTTTAGGTTGACCATAGTGAAAATTTTTTGGGAGGAGAGGTTGGATCAGTAAAAGGCTTTTGCAGGATTCAAGTTAGAGTAGTAGACAGTGTCCTGAACCAGGGCAGAAAGCAGTGCTGATAGGGGAGGAATAGAGGTTGAGCTGGAAGACAGAGTGAAGAAGCCTGAGTGAAGCGTGATGTAAGGATTCAGGGATGGTGCCCAGGTTTCTGTTTTGAGTTGAGTTAGATGTTAGGTACCACTCGCTAAATGGAAGAACACAGGAGGAGGAACAGGTCTGCAGGAAAAGATGAGTTCACTTATCTCCTTTGGAGCTTCAGCTGCCTGTGGACCATTCACCTGTAGGTGAACAGGGAGATGAATGACTCTAGAGCTGAACAGAGAGATCTGGCTTCCAGATTAGAAAGACATGAGTCAGCAGTGTTTTGTATGCAGACTGTCTGTTAAGAGGTAGAGTGAAGGAAGACATTTGAGGTAAGGGAGAAGAGAGCCAGATACAGAATCCCAAGGAACACCACTACTACATGTTTTTAGTATACTTTTAAAGAAGAGAACCCCAGGTATGAATTGCAATTATTCTTGTTTTCATAATTAACGAGTATGTATTTATTAGCTGAATTTTTTAGAAACTGCATTAGAATTGTTTATTCCGAATTGGAAATGAAAATGTACGCAAATTACTACACCATTCACTTATACAGCATTTCCCGGAACCACGTAGGCCATTGACATTCCCCTGTTTCCCCATGTGGTGAAGGTCCTGGCGTAATCTGTGCATGCTCTGATGTCTTCTGTGACCCTCCTCAGCCCAGCAGCAGATGCGGCCAGCAAGGCGGATCTCCTCCATCAACATCTCTCCGCTCCTCCTTAAGTCTAAAACTCTCTTTTCTCTTGGCTCTTCTTATTCCAGTGATGAGGAGGAGGAGTTTCATAGTAAGTAAGCAACTTTGGTGTCCAGTGACTATTATTGAAGGTCTGACCAGCTCAGAAAATGCTGTAGGCTTGGTACTAAGAAACTGTTTGGGGACTTGTAGCCCCTTGCATGCCATCCTTTGTCAGTCATTTGTCTTCATGCTTGGCTTTGAGAATTGGTTTGGATAGAACATGTTTTGTCTTTATGCGGCTAACACTGAGCCACTGGCTTCCTGATTCCAGGGCACAAGGTACCTTTCCAGCACACAGATACCTTCAACCATGTAGCGGATGTGTTCCCATCCCATTGTGTACTCTTTGTAATACTGTGTGTTTATTTCACAAAACTTTGACAGTGTAAATTTTATTTTCCTTGTTTTGTTGTTCTGTCTCATGGGACAGATACCTAGATGTTCATCTGTGGTATTTAAAAGCTATTGTTAGACTTTTTTTTCTGCTTTTCAGACTTTCTTTAAAAGTACCTTTCTTTTAAGATTAGACCCTATGCATTAGAGGGAGGGAGTTACATACATATTTGTCTCCTACTTTCTCTCTCCTTTTGAACTTTGATTTTTCAGTTCTTTGGATAAGCTGTAGGTTTCAAATGAATACATTCTTACTTGATAATGCCTAGTATAAAAACTTTAAAAGGCATCAATTTTAGTAAACTTGGAAAGGAAATAACCTCCTTTATGAAAATTACAATCTTTAATTGTGCAAGATTTCTAGAATACTCCAGGATTGCTTTTAATGGAGAAAGCATTTATAATAGAAAGTTAAATAATGAATCATTTTTATATAACTCATGAGTCTGAAACAGTTCCCATATTCATATGATTGAGCACCCTAATTCCCTACCACTTGCTGATCCTAACTTTCAGCAATATTAAGTGTTGCTCAAGCTGGCATTTTCACACTATTCTTAAAGGGAAGTGTCTTATGCACAGTAAAACAAACAGTTTAGTTAATTTGGTTTTAAATGGAGGCCTTATTAAGCATTTGGTATATTTTTCACTAATAAAAGATGTTTGAAAAATAGACACAGAATAAGATGATCCCAGTTGTAATAGGAGGAAAGTTGTGAAAATCCACTTCAACTTTGGATATTCAAAAATTTTCCAAAGCTTTTCATTTCAAAGTGTTAGTAATAGGCCGGGCGTGGTGGCTCACATCTCTAATCCGAGCACTTTGGGAGGCCGAGACAGGCTAATCACTTGAGGTCAGAGTTTAAGATCAGCCTGGCCAACATGGCGAAACCCTATCCATCCCCGCAGCCCAAAAAAAAAAAAAAAAAAAATTAGCCAGGCATGGTGGTGGGCACCTGTAATCCCAGCTATTCAGGAAGCTGAGGCAGGAGAATCACTTGAACCCGGGAGGCAGAGGTTGCAGCACTCCAGCCTGGGTGACAGAGCAAGTCTCCATCTCAAAAAAAAAAAAAAAAAAGTAATATTCTGGGGAGTAGCCAGGTCAGCATGACAAATAAATCAAGGTCCCACTAATACAGAATTATAACTCTATAACAGCACTGGTCACTCACTTAATCCAACACGGTGGAACCCTAAAAATACAGAAGCTGCACAAACTTTTGAATCAAGTATCTTCTCAAAATGTTTTCTTATATTCAAAAACACTAGTAAGAATTTGGTGTAGCACGGAGAAAGAAAAGGAGGGAGGGGTTGGTTCATGGCCAAGTATTAATAAATTTAGGAAACTTTGGGTTAAGCAGGCTTAAAATGCAAACACTGTTACATTGTGGATTTCCAAGGCAGTATTCAATATACTGTTTCTCCCAAATGTATTAACTAGGAAACCACAATATGTGCAGCACCGTGTACAATATTTCATGAAACTAGTGTTCCATGGAACACTAGTTTCTGAAAACATTGACTATGTCCATCCAGTAGTTCCAACCTGAAGTTCCTGCTTGTAGTACAAATCTGCAGATTATTTCATGCCTTGAAAGATTATCTAGTTGAAATCTATTATTTACCCACAATAATACTTTGCAGGCTAACTTTAATGACAGGTTTCTTTGCTTTTGTCCATAATTTTGTCACGGAAGTAGCATTGGCTGTTTTCTACTCTTAGATGCTCTGAAGGCTTGGTGATGCTAGACATTTCAGAGGCATTGGTAGATTAATTACTGTTTTCAGAACCACATCTAAAAGGGCATCGTCGCTAAAATTTTTAGCAGTGGAAACGTTGGAAATATTATAGGAGTCATAGATTCTCCTAGTACTCAACCACATATTTGTTTAGTTTTTAATTTATTCCACAGGTATCTATTGGAAGCTTATTATTGGCCTGGCTTTGTGTTGGTTGGTATTTTTCTGCATTATGAAATTTATTTTTATTTAGTTCATATTATTAGGGTGGTAACTTACTAGGTAATTGCTTAAATGTATAATAGATTCCAGGCAGGCTTAGAAAATTTAAATCACTGGAGTTACCTTAGGTAGAAAAAGTTTTAAAGCCACTGATTTAAACTATCCTTTATTTTTTTTAAGTACGTTAAGGCATTGCGAGCTTAAAATGATAGTTTCATTCCTAGATCATGCAGAACCTGGGGATGGATCGCAGATATTCTTACTCCGCTAACCGTTTCCTCTCACGTGGCTATTGTTACCACATGTTGTAAGTGAATAAATAGAAGAACCACCCCAAATTGGGAAAAAGGAAAAATTACAGAAGATAATCTTTTGAAGACTTAGAATTTGTTTTAAAGTTTCTTATGTATTATTCCTGCTTGTTAGCAATTTAAATTTAGCCAGGTGTAATGGCTCACACCTGTAATCCCAACATTTTGGGAAGCCCAGACAGGAGGATTGCCTGAGCCCCGGGGTTCAAGACCAGCCTGGGCAACATGGCCAGTCCCTGTTTCTAAAAAAGCTTTTAAATAATAATAAATAAAAATAATAACTAAAGTTTTTCATTTCTGTTCAGAATCTAGAACAGTTTGAGAGTTGAAGAGTTTCAAATGCTGGTAATCTGGGGTGCTTTTGTTTTTGTTTTTGAGACGGAATCTTGCTCTGTCACCTAGGCTGGAGTGCAGTGGCGCAATCTCAGCTTACTGCAACCTCCACCTCCCCAGTTCAAGTGATTCTACTGCCTCAACCTCCTTAGTGGCTGAGATTACAAAAGTGTATGCCACCATGTGTGACTAATTTTGGTATTTTTAGTAGAGAAGGGGTTTCGCCATGTTGGTCAGGCTGGTCTCGAACTCCTGACCTCAAGTGATCGGCCCACCTCAGCCTCCCAGAGTGCTGGGATTACACGCGTGAGCCACCATGCCTGGCCCAAATGCTGGTAATCTGGTTGTAGAACATCTTCAAATCTGTATCAGACTAAAATTTTGCTCACAGTAATCTCAGAGATCCTTGAAACCAACCTCAAGGAGAAAGGAGAGGGTTTTGTCTACATCGTTAACAATAGTGATACAGAGTAACCTTTGTTTCCCTGAAATATACACGGAAATCGTTCTATAGCTGATCTATAGCTATGATATATATATATCTATAGCTATGATCTATAGCTATAGATATATATATATCTATAGCTATCATCTATAGCTATCCATGCGGTGGAATAGTGATAATGTTCCTTCTGGTTTTTCTTCATATTGCCCTATTGGACATAGTCTTAGAATTTTAATGACCTGAGGCAGTTTATGATCCAGTAGTTGTGGAAGGAAGAAGTATGCATTTGCCTCATTCTTTTTTATCTCTTAGCCTGGAAAGGACTTTGCCTTCTGTTTTATCTTCCTCATTTCACAGAGGAGGAAATTAAATCCAAAGGTCTCATCCCAAATTAGTGGCACGCCCAAGACTTGATAATCAGCTTTGATGCTCTTTCCTGTTTGCTAATCTGTTTCTAGAAATTATCATGAAATTATTAGTGATGAGCTAGATCTTTAATATAGAAATATGTAAAAGCAGGATTAACAGGGATAAAATATGGTATTTAATTTCCTATTTTGTATTCTTCCTATGATATCATCTCAGAAGGACAGTTTGTGCAAACTGCAGATTGATAAGAACTGGAATTAAACATGCTTCATATGTGTTTAAGCATTAGAAAAAGTTATTTGGAGTCTTTTCAATTACTTGAATCCTGGATTAAACTCATTTTCTTTATGGAAAATTCACTGCCTACTTGTTGTGGTTCTAATTTGAGGGTTTCAAGTTTAATTTTTCCTTCTTTCAAACCTTTAGAAAGAGGAGGTACCATGTGCTGACACTGACATGCTGTTTTTGCTTTAGCTGTGTCATTGTGAATTTTTAAATATTCTACCCACCACCAGTGTTAAATGTTTTGGTTCTGACTTTTCCTCTGCCTTTTTTGTTTTCTAGATTCACGGCCCTTCCACAGTACCTTCCACAATACCAGTGCTAATGTGACTGAGAGGTATTATAGACTTGTTTTGTTACTCCTTTTTTCAGAAACAAAATGAAGGAAATTTAAGATCTGTTAGGCCATTTAATTATATAAACTAAGTTAATTGAGCTTACTGGGTTCTTCTTTGAGTGATAAATTTGGAATAATGATTAAAAGTGGTTTTGTAATGAAGGCTATCTTTTAAAGTTAATGTCTTCAGTAGTTTTCTACTTCTATTAATTACACTGTCCTCAGGATAAAAATTATTGTTTGCATTTATTGATGTGAGGGCACACTATTATTTGACTTTGTGAACTTGTGCATACTTTGCTTATGGGGATTTTTCATTCCTAAATCTAATAGTCTAACAACATTTTGTTTCATATCAGTGTGTGTGTGTGTGCACATTTTATAATACTCTTAGCTGTTTTAAGCTTTAAAGCTGTGTTCTTCTGTATGGATATAAATGGTACACAGCTCTGTCAAAGTAAATTGATTCTTTACTTGACAGCAAGTGAAAGATTTCTGTTCTGACTCATTTCTGTTTTCATGCTTATGAGACTGAATATTCTACTTGAAGCATAATTGTGGTTCCTATGGTTGCCCTGCAATTTTTTTTGAGTTGCCTTCCTTTTCAGAGGCATCAGTTGTGATTCTGATTCAGGACCCTTGCAATGAATGCTTCTCTTTGCACTGCTTTTATAGCTTATTTATTCTTTCTCCTTTTTAGAGGAGTGGTTTTTTACCATTTCCCCTTTATCTTAAAAACAGACTGCTTTGTTTTGTAAACAACACATATATAAATAAACTTAGACTGCTGACGGGCCCCTTATGGTGCTGCTTCTGCCTGCAGCCTGCCCTCTCACACAGGCTCTAGAGGCAAAAACTGCTGTTCTGTGGGAAAGTTCTAAAATAACTATTCTAGAACACCTTAGCAAAGTAATATAAACGGATGCCTTTTCCATATAATGGATTATTTATTCAAATGCACAGCATTTTTTATTTTTTATTTATTTTTTTGAGAGAGAGTCTCACTGTGTCACCCAGGCTGGAGTGCAGTGGCACAGTCTTGGCTCACTGCAACCTCTACCTCCCAGGTTCAACTGATTCTCCTGCCTCAGCTTCTTGGATAGCTGGGACTACAGGCACGTACCACCACACTCAGTTAATTTTTGTATTTTTTAGTAGAAACAGGGTTTCACCATGTTGGTGAGGCTGGTCTTAAACTCCTGACCGAAAGTGATCCATCCGCCTTGGCCTTCCAAAGTGCTGGGATGATAGGCATGAGCCACCGTGCCCAGCCCAAAAGCCCAGCATTTAAGAAAATCAACCATTGCAAGTTTCCTAAGTTAGAACATGTCCATCCTGATGGACTTAGATTTTATGTGGGCTTCTTGAACAGATGGATTAGTAAATCTGAATTTACGTAAAGCTCCTAAAATTGATTTTTCTGCACTCTACCTCAGTTCTACCTGCTATTCAGTATGTTGCCTCCTAAAATTGAACCTAGCTGCATGGACCATTCCACAGTCTTGATTGTCCAGTGTGCCAAAAGGCTAGAAAAGAGTTGTGGTGTCTACCATTAAGGAACTTGGATATGTAGTCAGTCATAAGATTCCTTGGTTTGTACCCCTATTAACGAGTGCCCTGCCATTCTGTTACATATATGGGTTTCCTTTCAAGCGCCTATTTGTTGCAAAGGAGTTTGTAGATTGAGTGCTATTGTAGATGAATAAATTCCATATAAAATAATTATTGAGTGATAGGCTCTTTTTAACATGAGATCACTGAAAAATCCATAATTAAAACATTAACAATGAGCCAGGCAGTAGTTCATGCCTATGATCCCAGCACTTTGGGAGCCTGAGGTGGGAGGATTGCATGAGGCCAGGAGTTCAAAATCAGCCTGGGCAACATAGCAAGACCCCATCTCTACAAAAAAAAAAAAAAAAAAATTGGAAAATAGCCATGCATGGTGGCATGTGCCTTTAGTCCCAGCTTACTCTAGAGGCTGAGGCAGGAAGATTGCGTGAGTTCAGGAGTCCAAGGCTGCTGTGAGCTATTATCACACCACCCACAGCAAGACTCTGTCTCTAAAACAAGTAAACAAAAAAACGTTAGTGATGGAAACTTAGACAACTTTTGATAACAGGACCTGGGCATTATGGCGTACTCTATAAAAAGCCATTCAACAGCCTTCATCTACATTTTATTCTGCTTCCCATTTCTTTAACTTCTGTAGTCCTTTAAAAAAAAAATCAATCTTCTTGTTTTTATTTAGTATAACAGAAGAGAACTATAATTTCCCGCCACCAAGTCCCTTCAAGAAAGATTCTGAATGGAAGAGTGGAACAAAAGTGAGTCGTACATTCAGCTACATCAAGAATAAAATGTCGAGCAGTAAGAAGAGCAAAGTAAGTATCGCTGTGGGCATTGCTTGTGACCACCACAGTCGGTCCTCAGTAGGATCGTGTCACAGCCTGCGTAACAGCAAAACTGGCTGAATCATGGAGACGTAAATGGAAATAAATTCAGAATTACTCTCTAAAATCGCCTAATATTTAAAGAAAAATAATAAGGAAAATAGCAAGAAGTGGAACTACCAGTTAACTGAGTTTTTACTATGTGCTAAGTGCTTTCTGTATATTATCTTATTTAACCCTTTCAACAACCCTATCAGGTAGATATTATCTCTCTTTTCTAAGAGTGAGGTAACTTACCAAGGATGTTCCTCTAATGTGAAAAGTAGTTCAAACCAGATCTCTTTGGTTTCAAACCCCATACTCTCATTAAACCACAGTGCTTAAATCTGTAGCATCAGTTTAAATGCAACAGAAAGGATTTTATGCCAAGATCACAGGATTGAAAATATTTATATTTGGATTTAGAGGGAAGAATGATTATCCCACAGAAGATTACAAGAACTTTTAAGACCAATATGATTTCTTAGATCTATTTCTAAGTAGGAACATTTTAGAATATATTCTCTAAGTGCTTAGGAGATTAAATATTTAAATTAAATCTCTATGTGTGTATATATGTGTGTCTATGTCTATGTACATGTATGCATATATGTATAGACAGGTCCACTCTATTACCCAGGCCGGAGTGCAGTGGCGTGATCATGGCTCACTGTAGTCTTGAACTGCTGGGCTCAAGCAATCTCCTGCCTCCCACCTTAGCCTCCGAAATAGCCAGGACTACAGTCATGCGCCATCATGCTGAGCTATGTTTAAATTTTTTTTGTAGAGATGAAGTCTTGCTGGTTTGTCCTGGCTCATCTAACTCCTTACCTTAATCAGTCCTCTGGCTGCCGCCTCCCAAAGCACCGGGTGTGATCCACTGTGCCCAGCCTAAAGTAACATTTTTTATCTAGTTACTTTTTACATGCGCATTGTAGGATTCTTCAAAATATAAAAGTAAAAGATGAAAATATCCTGTAGTAACCCCACTTAGTGATAAGTGTGCTTAATGTTTTGTTTTATATATTTCTAATCTTTTTTAAAAATGTATTTTGAAAAGAAAGGAAAAAAAGTAGTTCACTTTATTATACTGATTCCCAGTGCTAAACCCAAACTGACTGCAAATATTTCAAGTCCATGGGGAAAAACTTTTCGCCTCTCATACTGTATTAATCTACACACAATGCCCTCTAACAAAATAAAGACAGAAGTAGATAAACATTTGAAATCAGTTAAGGAACTCTCGCAAGGAATCACTATATGTGTGTGTGTGTGTGTGTGTGTGTGTGTGTGTGTGTGTGTGTGTGTGTGTGTGTGTGTGTGTCTGTCTGTCTGTCTGTCTGTCTGTGTCTGTGTCTGTGTCTGTGTGGGTAAAAGGGCATCGCCTCCTCCCAAAAAAAATTTTTCACAAAACCTGCCACAAGAATTGTATTTTCTCTTCATTTCTCCTATCCAGGTACAGAATGGAGGAAAAGTAGGCAATCAGGGAGAGATGCAGAGTCTAGCAAATTACTTCTAGTATAGTCACATACTTGTTAACTTCAGACTCAGCCTTGTTTTGTAATGCAAAAAAAAGAAAATGAAAGTCAAAGAGGGTAGAATGCTTTACCAGTATTCTATATATTTACATACTGTCAGCCAGGCTTAAAATAGAGCCTTAGCTATTTTACTTGTCACTGCTGGCTTGGATACTAGTTGGTATCAACAAAGGAAAATCCCCTTGGACAGATCTATATAAATTAGCCAAGTACTATTAAATGACTTGTATGGGCTTAGCATTCCACTAGGTGCTAATAGGCACCTAAGAGAACTAAAGCTCATAGTCTTGACCTTGAAGAACTTTGTGATCTAGTTTGGATACATTCAAAATGTTTCTGTTGTTTTTTGATTTGCTTTTAAACTGCTGAATCTTGTCTTCCAACAAGCTTTTAATGGAAGACCAATAAATACATGGAGATTCTTCCTTCCTGTCCATCTCCCCAATGTCATTGATTTTTGGGACAGAGCAATGAATATACCAGTGATCTCATGGATGAAGTAGAACACACATATGATGGGGGGAAAAAAACAATGTAAGATGGAATTTAGAAACTGGACCCTGACCTTTAAAAAAGTCTCATCCTAGCCTCCTTTGACGTTTTTACAATTTTACAGACTGAAGCAAGAGGCATAGGCTTCAGGTCACACAACCTCTTGTGATCTGACTTCCAGGAAGTAGTACTCATCATTCTGTGCTTCAACAAAATGTTACTCTACAGTATAATTTTTTTCTTTTAACTTTTTTAATTGAAGGGACTGATGTTTGCTAGGAGGGAATGGGCAGAAAGGACAGGAGGAAGCCTACTTTACATTAGAGTGAAGTCTGCGATCACTGGTGGAAACTGGTCATTGTCAGTTGACCTCTTGCCTTTGATCATCTCCTTTGTCAAAATGACAACACTCTTTTGCAATTGAGATTGGTTCCTCTCTCAGACTTGGCTTCAAGATGTGATATTTTGGGGCCATGCTGTCTTTAGCCGTGGAAACAAAAAAAATTACGAATCCATAATCCTGGATTGCAGTCCATTTCCCTTTACCAAGTGTTCAGTGTCCCAATAGCACTGTAAGTCACCTTTGATAGTGAGTTGTTATTAACTCACTTTTAAATAAAATTGGAACAGCTTGGCTTTTGTCAGTGTAGCAAAAGATGTTTTTTTTTTTTTTTTTTTTTTTTTTTTTTTTAAAAAGACGGGAGCCTGGACACAGTGGTACATACCGTAATCCCAGTACTTTGCGGCTGAGATGAGAAGATCTCTTAAGGCCAAGAGTTCAAGGTCAGCCTGCGCAGCACAGTGAGACCTCATCTCTACAAAAAAATTGTGAAAATTTAGCTGGGTGTGGTGGCATACCTGTTGTCCTAGCTACTCAGGAGGCTGAGGCAAGAGGATGACTTGAGCCCAGGAGTTGAAGGCTGCAGTAAGCTGTGTACACACCAGCCTGGGCAATGCAGCAAGACCCTGTCTCTTTAAAAAAAAAAAAAAAAAAAAGAGGCTGGGCGTAGTGGCTCATGCCTGTAATCCCAGCACTTTGGGAGGCCGAGGCGGGTGGATCACAAGGTCAAGAGATCGAGACCATCCTTGCCAACATGGTGAAACCCCATCTTTTCCAAAAAATACAAAAAATTAGCTGGGCGTGGTCGTGCACGCCTGTAGTCCTGGCTACTCAGGAGGCTGAGGCAGGAGAATTGCTTGAAACCGGAAAACGGAAGTTGCAGTGAGCTGAGATCACACCACTGCACTCCAGCCTGGCGATAGAGCAAGACTCCATCTCAAAAAAAAAAAGAAAAGAAGAAAGAAATAGGAGAAATAGTAAAGCAGTATATTTTGTGTTAAGTTACATTAATACCCTGTCTCACTGTGCTATGCATCCACATGGAGTTTAAGTACTGTATTTTCTAAATGATAACATAAAAATTTATAAATACTAAATTTTCTTAGCATAATGATGCTAACTTTAATCTTGTTCTTAACTATTGATGAATATTACTTCTCCGAAATGTTAATCAATTGAAAGTGCTACTATGGATGTTGACACTGATTTTCCTATGAAAATGATAATTTTCAGTTTTTAAAAATTATTTTTAAAATAGATGCTGTGAGAGAACATCTCACCCAATTGTTTTATTAATCCACTATCCAATAAAACTAGACCTACATCTTTTAAAGGAAAAATTTAAGTGTCTACTGAATATGATATTAAAATGCCACCTTTAATTCTTAGAAAAGTGTCTAAGGATGGTTTCAAAGTGTGTGCTTTCTATTCATGATGTATATATGTATATATCTTTATGCAAATAGATTATTGCAAAGGCAGTTTCAAAGCAATAAAAGGAAAAAAATAGATTGTAGTGATTAACCTAGATAAATTTTATTCAGTTGTATAATTATGATCATAAACAGTTCTTAAACATGTCCAAAGAAGCCAAAAGCCAGTAGGCAATAAACCGTTCACATTCCCAGGAGAGTAACATATTTTGTCTGAAGCACTGAGTTTTGTATAGAAACTTAAGAAACTGAGTCCTTGATCCTGTGTCCTTTTGAGAATTATCAACGACTGGCAAAAGTGATTAGATAAAGTATATTGAATGATTTTGTCGAAGACAGGGGCTAAACAGGAAGTATAACAGGAAGACTGGCAGTTTCTGCTTTTGTCTTAGTATCTTTGAGAGATAATGCTGATTCCTGCTTAGTAAGTTTGCATGTTTCAGAGTATTTAAACACTCTATATGCATGATGTTTAAGTTCACAAAGGGAGTGGAGTGACCTCTTTAAATCATCCTATCACACTGGTTTTCAGTTACTTTTGCACCAACCTAATATTAAGCTTTTCTCTTTGTAGACAAACAAGAGTTGGTTAGAAATGTTTTAAACAAATCCGTTGACTGGAAGTAGGTATTTTTGAGTGCACGGATTAGATTCCTATACAGTTGCAAATACTACATGACTTTATAACAGGACATTCAGTTACAGCTCCTAGGTCTTAGGCCTGTTTAAAAAAGAGCTGTACCCATCGGCCTTTCAGAAGGGCTTCCTAGAGTAGTGTTTACAAAGACTTCAATCAATCTTAAATATAATTCTCATTCCTTCTTTGATTAAAGATCTGTAGCATGACAGTTGTTTGATCATATCATGTTTTCACAGTTGTCCAGAGTGTTATGATTCTTTTTAATTGCAATTACATGTATAAAGGGGTATTTTTGGAAAAGTGAAGAATCCTCTTTCATAGTGTCCTAGTGCAGTTGTTACCTGCAATCTATCCCTGTTAAATACCAGTAGCTTGTTTCCCCAGCACACAGATCAAGCATTTTGCCAGTTGTTAAACATGGAAAAGTCAAACTTCAGAAAACAGCTAGTCACCACTTTACCACAGGCGACTTCACTAAAATGTTTTGTTATGAAACTCACTGCAAGTTATAAAATGAGGAGTCTGTTTTTCAATAGATAAGATGTGTTCCTTAACTTCCCTTGTAAAAACTTGGCCGCAAACCTTGCTAGAGTTCTTAGATTGCAGCTGAAGCACTGTCCACACACTTTTTTTGGGGGGGAATGGGTTTTGTTTCATTTCCTGTATCCTTTGTAATAAGGGTTGTTGGCTTTACAAGCAGCATTCAAACAGTTAAGACTGTCTTAAGGAAACAAGCAGCCTCAGCCCTCCCTCCTTCCCTTTCTCAACCAGTCTCTGGCTTCCTCTTACGGTTTCACTAATGGCAGCTCAAAGCTGCTGAGCTCTGCCTTGACGGCATGCACCCCTACTTCTGTGAGAGCACATTTCCTGGAATGGGGGTCGAATCATGTCGATAAAATGGGGTCGGTTTCATGAAATACCCCACATAACAGTGAGATTCATAGGACCAAAGCATGGGGAGGTAAGAGCCTGACTTCTTTACAGCACTAAATTCTAATAAACACAGAAATAGGCAGTAGAGTTAGTTGTTTTGTTTTGTTTATGTCCTGGGAAGAACTAATTTGGATTGTTGCAGAGGGAAACTATTTCTTATTTATTCAGATTTGAAGAGCGTTGCAAGGCTTGAGAGGATAAGCTAGTTGCCATGAAAGATTTTTTAAGCGATCACAGTATGCTTTAACTTTCCTGAGCAAAAAATCAGATGCTTTTCTGCTTAGCATTTTATGCATGGAAAAACCTTTAGCAAAATTTAGTTAAAAGAAAGAGATGATTTGAAAAAACTCAAATTTTGTTGTTGATTATTATTAAAGTTTTATGTACTTTAGCGGTTACCAGTTTTCACTCAGAACAGTTTCCTGTTTTGTAAAGTGAAGTTTTTCTCTCTTCCTCTCTCATTATTTTTTATAGTTCAAAAGTGTAGTAATTTGGCTCTTAAGTGTTCATTATATGTATTTTATTAACAAAAAGCTTCACATGAATCATAGGCCTATTTCATTGCAGTGGATGGGTTCTGAACAGAAAGTCAGCACACCTGGTTCCTATTTTGACTGTGCCGATCATCTGTCCTGCGACCCTTTGCAAGTCAACCAACATCTCCAGTCCCTGGCAGCATAGTGCAGTGCGTGAGAGCTGAGCTTTGCAGTCAGCCAGATCTGAGTCTTAATTTCAGCTTGGGCAATTATTGACGTGTAGCCTCAAATGCATTATTAAACATCTCTAACCTTCAGTCTCTTAAGATGTAAAATGGAGATAATACCTAGTACTCAATTCATTGAGTTGTTGTGAGAAAATACATGTAAATTGCTTATTACAGTGCTTAGCATGTAGTAACTGTTCTGATTTTTAGTTGTTACCATCTTTATCCTCTGCATTGTCAAATGGGAAGCATCATGCTCACCCTGCCCACTTCAGAGTTCCTGAGTCAGATGAAATGATGTATGTAGAAGACATTGATTCAAAATGTAAGGCATTTAGTAGTTGTCATGATCACTAACTTGGGACACCCATTTTTCTGGAACTTTTTTAGGACATAACAATAGCATTGGCAATAGGTAAAATCTCCTACCTCTGTGAATGGTAGTTCTTTGTAGTCCAGTTGGTCCAAAAGGAAATTATTCCATTGATACTAATTTACCAGCCAAGTAATCTGCCAAACAGTGCTTCTAAAGGACCTTTTATGGAGAGCATGGCTATGTCCCCATGGTCCTGGCCTCCTAAGAATGGTGTCCACCTGAATGTCCCTGACTGCTTTAGGTGTTTAATTAAGGACCGAACATTCATCAGTAGTTCTTCAGGTTTTCAAGGTTTGAATTCTTTTCCATTATTCTTCATGGCTGTGTAAGCTTTAATAACAATCTCTCTTAGATTGCGGCATGATGTCATGTGAGTCCTCTGCTTTTGATCTATCTCTAGGACATTTCTGACATCCTTACATTGTTCTTGAGGTGACATGGCCAAAGTAATTTGGCACTTAGAGCTCCTGACTCCCCGCCCAGTGCTTCACTGGTCACCCAATCTGATCTCTCCTTTTCTGCTGTCCCCTGCGCTTTGTATCTGGTCCAGTTATGGCCTGCTTAGTAATTGGAAGCACCTGGGCAGTGGCTGGGCACACAGGAAGCACAATGAGTATCAGTTTCTGATGCCACTCTCACAAGTGAGGGAAGACCACAGGAAAGAAAGGAGCTTCACAAAAGAGGTCAGAGAGTACATTTTACGAAGCTTATCTTTCCAACCTAAGGACACCGCCTGCTTTTCCTACCTCCCTGTGCCCCTAGGTACTCAGGGTATAGGAGTGAGGAGCTGCTAGGCCTTGAGACTTCTTTTCCTGGTACCCCATTTCCTCAAAGTGACCCTGTTAACTAGCTTGAGGGACAACAAAGGCTGTTTTTGAGAAAAATTATATTATTATTATTTTTCTGAGATGGAGTCTCGCTCTGTCGCCTAAGCTGGAGTGCAGTGGCACTATCTTAGCTCACTGCAACCTCTGCCTCCCGGGTTCAAGCAGTTCTCCTGCCTCAGCCTCCCACGTAGCTGGGATTACAGGTGTGCACCACCACACCCGGCTAATTTTTGTATTTTTAGTCGAGATGGGGTTTCACCATGTTGGCCAGGATAGTCTTGAACTCCTGACCTCAGGTGATCTGTCTGCCACGGCCTCCCAAAGTGCTGGGATTACAGGCATGAGCCACTGCCCAGCCGAGAAAAATGATTAACAAGGCTCCTTCCTGTCAATTACACATTCTCCTATCCTCCCTGCCCTGCACCATGGCCCTTTAGCCACTCCCCAGTTTCTTTTATCTTCCTGGCTCACATCAAAGCTTCCTTTCCTTTATTGCAAGCAATACCTTTCCATGTTGGCTTAGGAGAGTAATGAGCTAGTAAAACTCATTTCCAGTAAATTATGACTGATTATTATTATATTGCTAAGCATTATTGTCTATTCACTGTGTGCCATAAAAAACGTATGAGATGGGTACTTACTCCCATTTGAAAAATGAGAAAACTGAGGCTCAGAGAAATAATTTACCCAGTATCAGGCCATTACCAAGAAGTAGTAGCAGAACCTGAATCTGAACCAAGTCTGGCACCATTGTCTGTGTTCTTAAGCACTGTGCGGTTTTCCAGCCTCCCCCTCTCATCAGTCTCCTCTTGCCAGTTTGAAAATTAGGCCAAAGCTAATATTTATAAACCTTAAAATTCTACTTAGCAAAGACTGAAAATGTATATGTGGAACATATTTAATATTTCTGACTAACGTAAAGGAGGGAACTTGATAGATACCCCCTCACTTAAGGATATGCAGTTGATGTGAGAAAGTTCGAGAGGAGGTTCAGGGTAATTTTTCGTGCCACCCAGGCATCTTTCTTTTCCTCAGACCAATCCCAGAAATGCTACCACCCTTTCTTCTGCCCTCTGCCTAAAGCTGACCCTAAACCCATGGCTTTCTTCCTGCGTGGACTGTGCTGTGGCTTGCTGAGGAAGGGCTGTGCTGAGGCTCTCAGAAGCCTCTTTGCAGGCCATTGTGTCTGTCACTAGAAATAACCACTGGATAAGCCACTGCTGGGACTGTTCAGCCTGCTCAGTTTTCATGTGAATTTTCTCATGTATCTTGCATGGCAACATCTTAATTTAAAAAAAAAAAGAAAAGAAAAAACTTTGCCTAGAACTTTGTTTCTCACTCTTGTCCAAAACAGTCACCAGCCACTGTTGATCACACGCCATCTGGGTACCCAGGTAAGGAGAAGGCCCTTCAGTGTGCGATTAACTGTGGATTCTTTCCTTTTGTTTGGCAGGAAAAGGAAAAAGAAAAAGATAAGATTAAGGAGAAGGAGAAAGATTCTAAAGACAAGGAGAAAGATAAGAAGACTCTCAACGGGCACACTTTCAGTTCCATTCCTATTGTGGGTCCCATCAGCTGTAGCCAGTGTATGAAGCCTTTCACCAACAAAGATGCCTACACTTGTGCAAGTAAGAGATACGCTTCTTCCTCTCATAAGTTGGAACTCTCTTGGCTCAGGAAAGCTCATTTCTAGTTTCCTGTCCACCCCACTCTTTATCTGTTCCTCATTTATGTGGAGAAGTAACCCTTTTTATATCTTTCTTTAGATGTGATAAAAGAAATAAATTCTAGATATGTAATATACACCCAGTATTTTTTTCAGACAGCCTCAATTTCAAATACAAACGGTCCCTAAGTTAAGATGGTTCAACTTACAATGTTTTAACTTTACAATGGTTGGAAACAATATACATTCAGTAGAAACTGTACTTTGAGTACCCATACACCCATTCTGCTTTTCGCTTTCAGTGCATGTTCAATAAATTATATGATATAGTCAACACTTGATCATAAAATTGGCTTTGTGTTAGATAATTTTGGCCAACTATAATATAAGTGTTTTGAGCATGTTAGTTTACGATAGACCAGGCTAAGCTCTGATGTCTACAAGGTTAGGTATATTTAAATGTATTTTTGACTTAGCGTATTTTCAAGTACATGAGTTTATGTGGATGTAGCCTCATTGAAAGCTGAGGAGCATCTGCACTCTGTTCTGTGATCTCTAAACCACTACACATTTTTTTTGTTTTGTTTTTGAGATGGAGTTTTGCTCTTGTTGCCCAGGCTGGAGTACAATGGCGTGATCTGGACTCACTGCAACCTCCACCTCCTGGGTTCAACAATTCTCCTACCTCACCCTCCCTAGTAGCTGGGATTACAGCCATGTACCACCATGCCCAAGTAATTTTTTGTATTTTTAATAGAGACGAAGTTTCTCCATGTTGGTCATGCTGGTCTCAATGCCCAACCTCAGGTGATCCGCCTGCCTTGGCCTCTCCAAGTGCTGAGATTCCAAGCGTGAGCCACTGCTCCTGGCCTACTGCGTGTTTGAAAAGTCTGTGTCAGCATCAGAATTTTCCGTTGCCCCAAACCCTAAAGCTACTCAGTGGCATTTGTTAGATCAAATGTGCCCATTTTTATTCTATTGTTTTGGTGTATGCTTTAAGCATTACCAACATTAAGCCATAGTTACTGCCAAGGAAGAGTACGTCCATGCGCAGAGACATTCTGTGCTGACCTGCTGAAAGCCAGGTCTGCTAACAGAGCCTGGTTCCTGGTTTTGATAAGACACTCTCAGGCAGGAGTTGCTTAACTTTTTCCGTACAAGAATAGATAAAAAGTGTCTTAGGCATGAGCCACGTGGTCTCTGTCACAGTTCTTAAACTCAGCAGTTGCAGTACAAAAGCAGCCATAGACAATAGATAAACCAATGAGTGTGATTCCAATAAATCTTCACTTACGGATACTGAAATTTGAATTTCACAAAATTTTTTGTTATGTAATAATATTCCGTGTTTTTTTGTGTTTTTGATGAAGTCTTGCTCTTGTCCTCCAGGCTGAGGTGCAGTGGTATGATCATGGCCCACTGCAGCCTCAGCCTCCCAAGTAGCTGAGATTACAGGCACCCGCCACCATGCCCAGCTAATTTTTGTATTTTTTAGTAGACACAGTGTTTCGCCATGTGGGCCAGGCTGGTCTCGAACTCCTGACCTCGTGATCCACCTACCTTAGCCTCCCACAGTGATAGGATTACAGGTGTGAGCCACCACACCTTGCATCTTTTGATTTTTAGAAACTATTTAAAATGTAAAAATTATCCTTAGCTCATAGGTTATATAAAACGAGGCTTCAAGCCACATTTAGCCCACAGACCATAATTTGTACATTTTTGCTCTAAGGCAGTGCATCTCAGAATTTTGTCAATGAGCAGATCAAAAGTAGTATTTGTAGAGCATACCAGGGTAAATTGGGGAGGCTACTTGTGGTCAGAGGTGACAGTCAGGAGATGCAGCCAGCCCAGTTACCCAGAAAGCTGAGGTAATTAACGTAATATTATACCTATAACCAATTCAGATAAAATAGCAATGAATTCAGATGCCAAGAAGCAACTCTCAGACCATGATGTTCTGGAATCTTTTTTTTAGTCATTTATGTTGGATAGGCCAAGTAATTTCTTACTAAAAATAGTTAAATTACTGAAATTTGGGTTTTTTTGGTTTTTTTTGAGACAGGGTCTCACTAGTTGTCCGGGCTAGTTTTGAACTCCTGACATGAAACGATCCTCTTGGCTCGGCCTCCTGAGTAGCTGGTGTTAGGCATGCACCACTGTGCCCGGCAGAAATTTGAAGTGTTTAAAAGTGTATCTGGGCCAGGCATGATGGCTCATTTCTGTAACCACAGCACTTTGGGAGGCCAAGGTGAGTGGATCACGTGAGGTCAGGAATTCAAAACCAGCCTTGCCAACATGACAAAACCCCATCTCTACTAAAAATACAAAGTTAGCTCGACTTGGTGGCACGCATCTGTAATCTCATCTGCTCAGGAGGCTGAGGCAGGAGAATCGCTTGAACTCAGAAGGCAGTGGTTGCAGTGAGCTGAGATCACACCGTTGCACTCCAGCCTGGGCGACAGAGCGAGACTCCATTTCAAAAAAAGAAGAAACAAAAGTGTATTTCGGCAGATCGGAAGTTATTTCTAGGATAATTTCCACTCACTTTCTTGCATGGAAGAGAATGAGTGGAATTACAGCTGCTGTGACTTTTTGAAATGACTGACTTTATGACACACATTCATGTAAAATCATTTTTATGGATACTGTACTCCCAAGGTAGTCAGCAACACTATTTGTTTTACTATCCTATTTTTTCAGAAGTAACAAGAAACCATGAGAGCTGTCACCCAAATCGTTCTGCATCCCTGTGGGTAGAGGTCACACACATTAATGTCATTCTTCTTTTGTGACTTACCAGACCATTGAGAGCTACTACCACATAGTAATAATTTCATGTAACCTCTAGGAAATAAGAGATTGTCACTGTTCGGTATGTCTTCAGTGTTTACTTTGGAACTCAGGTTCTAAAGGAGTCTTTTCTAGGACACCAGCTGAAGATCTATAGTTTAGTTTTTAGCCACCAGACAGAGTTAGCCTGTTGGTACTAGAGAATAACCTGGTTGCCTAGAGCAGGAGTCACCAAGCACTTTTTAGCACGTTCACCTATTATTAAAACATTTTTAGCATCCTCACACAGGATACATATATCACATAAAAATTATACAGGAGTCCTACTATGCTGTACTTAAAAAGAGCTCATTCTAAGAATAAGACATGTCTCAGAATTGCCGTTTTCTTCTTTTCTGGTTAGTTATTAGTATGATAGATAGTATTGTCTGTGATTCATGACTTCTTTGAAGGAATTTGTGTAGTTCATTTTCATTTTATTTTAGTTGAAACCAGGTAACATAATCCATAAGCTCACTTTATTGGGTACCTGTATGTTTCCATTCATCATAACATGCTGAAAGTAAGCAAATGTGGATTACGCTTCCCTAGCCCACCTCCTGGGCGAAGAACACCCCACTCCCTCAAGAAACCTGTAGTATCATATGTAAAGTGAGGCTGCCTAACATAAAGATTGAGCAAGGTACCCCTATGTCAGTTAGACATTAACTCAATTTTTTCTTTTGCGTTAAGTCAGTTTAAAGAGCTGTAAAATTTTCCTCCTGTGTTCCAAGGAATCATTTTTTACATCCCTTCTTGCAATGTGCCAGTTCTTCTTTTAGGGGGAGCACTGATCTCAGAAAAATGGCAAGAGGCTGTATTTCTTGATTGGCCATATGAAATTAATATTCAGGGAACTTCATCAGTAAAGCAGACTAGATACCTGCCTTCTGCTATAAAATATAAAAATGCTAGATGCAATATATATATTTTTTAAATTATTGCATAGCTGAACCTACCAAATAGAAAATCCCTGAGGGAACTCAAAATCAGAGTGGTAAAGAGCATGCCCCCTCAGTTGGGGTCAGGATATGTGGCCTAAGGGCATGTAGTGGGAGCAGGAACTGAGACCCCTGCATAAAAAATGCTGTTGTAAGACTACATCCATGATGAAGGACCTTGAAAAATTCTACCCAGTGGCCTTCCGAAGCAGAAAGGAACTTTGCAGTCTACCCAGGACGCTGAGTGAGAATTCATGAATCTGGGGTCCAAATTTATACCATCTGTATGTACTGGGACTTCAGGCTAAGAAACTTACAAGAAGTTTCATGAAATTCCAGTTTAGGAATGACAGATCCTTGAGGGACCCAGCTTGTGGCAGATACAGAGCTGCTCCATTGGATCAGGCTGACAAAAACAGTATACCCAAGGCTACTGTGGGAGTAAAAAATCCTGTGACGCCGAGCTCACTACAGAAGATACATAGATGTCGGGAGAGAGATCCAAGATGGCCGACTAACAACAGCTCAGGAATGTAGCTCCCAGTGAAAGCGCAGAGAACGAGTGGACGCCGCACTTTCCGACGAGTTTTTGTTGCCCACAGACCGGGAGATTCCCGGCGGAGAAGCCACGCGGGTCGCCGGCGCGACTCTTTTGGCCGACGCGGCTGTTTTGCCGGCACCCAGCGCGGC
>PVKP010007834.1:0-75327 GCA_004027715.1 Plecturocebus donacophilus
CCCTCTCCTCCCGTCCCCTCTCCTCCCATCCCCTCTCCTCCCCTCCTTCCCTCCCTCCCTTCCTCCCAATGTGTATTGACTGCCCTTCAACTATCTCAGACAGTGCTAAGTGCTACATTCATAATCGATATTCAAAGTTTCTTTACAACTGTGTTTTTGTTATCAAATGTTGTATAAGCAGATGATAACATTTTTCACTATTCAGTGATTTAGTTAATATGTATTGAGTTTGAAATATTTTCTAGGACATTCAGAGAAGATAATTCTGTTTCCACCAATGGCAGTTATTTTTAAGTTGGCAAAAGTTACTTCACCTTTTCTTTTTCTATCTCTTGGATGTTTTAGAATGCGTACATGTCAGCACAACTTGGGTTGCTTTTCTTTTTTATTCTCAGAGAGGCTTTACCCTAGAGGGCAGGACAGGGGCAGGCATTCTGGAGCTGGGATTTCCAGTGTATGTTTCTTCAGCTGGTCCTGTCGCTGATGAGTGTAGAGCAGCAGAGTTCCCTGCCTGAATCAAAGATCCACTATATTTTAGCTCTTATCGTATTTGCACACTCAAGTAGACTGATCAATGGAGAGGGTCTCTCATCCAGCATGAGGTCAGAGTGAATTGGCAAAACAAGGACCTATGAAGTGAAGATGGAATGATGCTCTTACTCTGTGAACCTGTATTTATTGAGAGCTGAGTGTGAGGCACTGTCTATGAGGTATTTCCTCACAGACAAGGAAACATCTCTACTGTGGCATCAGCAATCCTAGGGAGAAGAAAATCCAAGGACACGTAATGTCATATGAGAATGTGAGGATGGCTCAGTGAGCATACCCCACTCACTCTATTAGCACTTTTGGGAAGATCTGAAATCGCATGAGGATTCTCATCACAGACTTGCATTGAAAACTTTAATCAACATAAAACAACATCAGTCCCACAGCTGTTACATACGACTTCCCAGACCTGTGAGGATTTACCACCTTGCTCAGGATGGCTGCAGACCTGAAAAGTTTTCTTCTACTTTCAAGTCTGTCCCTGAGGTTTACCTTTCTGAGGTCCTTGCTATGATTTACCCCTTTCTCCAGAAACCCACAGCTACTCAGAGTGGTCGTCTGTTTGAACCACTTGTAGAAGGTCATACTATCTACTCACAAATTCTACAGATCAGGCACAGAAGACAAGTTGGCCACATGTTGGGAGAAGGCAAACATGGAATTTTATTTTATAACTACAGGTACTTTTCCTGCCTCTGAACCCTCAGGTCTGCCTAGAGCAAATAACTTATTTTATGCTATTTATGTAACTTTAATCCAGTCAAATGCATTTATCCAGTCTAATTAGGCTACTGTTACTATATCTCATCCACTGTTTAGGTTCTCAAGACCATTTCATCTCTCTTTCTTAGTCACTGTTCAGGTCAAAGCTCTCTCTGTCTGAGCTTGCCCTTCCCCTCCCCATTCTGAGCTGCATGGAAGCAAATCTATGGCTGCAGTGAGTCCAGGAAAAACCATGCTAGGGCTGGCCAGGACTTGGTGATGGAACGTGGAGCCTACATGGGAGGAAAGAGTCAGAAGTGGCACTTAGACTTATATCCTGTGTGGCTTTGGAAATGATGTTTCCATTAATAAACACAAAAGGAAGTCAAGGAAAACACATAGAAGATGAAGAAGATCTGGTTTACGAAATGGAAACATACAATATGTTCATTTTGGGGCATAGTGAGTTTGAAGTATGGGCCAGACACTCTAGTAGAACAACAGGTCTGAGCTTTAGAAAAAGATGGGAAATACAGGTTTGGTTTCATCTGTATAAAGGTGTGGGTGGATGCTATTGGAGTTGAGGAGATCATAGAGAAGAAGAGAGAGTCAAGTGAAACCTGTGAGTGGCACCCCCACTGGGGAAGGAAGAAAGGACTGGAGGGGCAGGGGAGGCACCAGGGTTGCACTAGGCCACTGAAGACAAGGGAGAGAATTTCAGAAAGTCCAGACCAGTTGTTCAAGTGGACATTGTGTTATGAATTGAGTGAAAGAACAAAGATGCTACTACAAAATCCACATAAATGAACAATAGCAAAGAGAGTCTGGAACAACACTTGTGACATAGATGTCTCTGTATAGATCCATGTAGAGTATATGGCCACAAACAAAGTGAACCTGAAGTGTAACCATGCAGAAGGAAATAAAGAGTGACACAAGCTCATAGACCTGTCACCAAGGCTTGGTGTGATGGTTCACCTGCCCAGGACACCTTGTTCAGAAGAGCTACAGCTCATGGACAGGAAAAGGGAGACAGCAACAAAGACAGAAGATTTACCCTGATGTATGAGCACAGATCTCAAGTTGGAAGATTCATAGAGAGCATTTAAAGAGATTAAAAACATCCTGTAACACAGAAGTATGATTGCCATAGATGGATTCTATAGAAGGCCTGGTTAGGAGAAACAGAAACACAGACAATGATTTGCTAATGTATGCCACGGACCTGGCACACTATAAGATACCATGAGGGGTAGGCAGAAGAGTTTCAAATCTGTTGGCCTCTGCTCCTACATTTAGCTTATAGAAAATTAGGACCTGAAAATTTCACCTTAGAAGACAGAGAAATAAGTTTAAGCTACTCTTAGTATGAGTTTAACTCCTACCCACAAAGCACTCATTGGTTGGTCAACCTCCCTTTGGCAATTACCTCTTACCATCTCAGTCCACGCAGCTTAAGTATTCTGGCCCCTCTTTCTGGATCTTGGCTGGGCCAGTTAGAATGGATCTTGGGCATTTGGTGGAATGATCTGTGAGGAGAAACCCTCATTTTCTGCAGGACTTAGAGCTCTGTGGATTACCACCTTTGGAAAATCTGTCTGGAAATGAATTCAACATGGAAAAGCAGACCTGAGAGATAGAGACATCTTTCTGATCACATAATTTGAACATGTTGATCAAGGCTTCACTTTGCAAACCATCAAGTAGCTGGGGTTTTTCAATTAAAAGAGTCAATAAATATTTTTCTACTAAGACCAGAAATGGCTATTCCTGTTATTTGTAAATGAATGACACTTTTTACTTGTTCTTCCTGATTTTAATTTTCTAGCCCATCTTCTACTACAAGGTTGCCAGTGGTTTCTTCCTAAATTGTAAATGTGACAATATCACTGCCTTATTTAAAAAACTCTCCAGACTTCTCAATAACTACTGAATTAAAGATAGGCTTTGCTTTCTTAGATGTTACATAAAGTCTGTTATCATCTGGTCTCAGACTCCTCATATTTTGCCACTTCCTTCCACCTCTTAAATTCTAGTTTAAACGACTTCATTCTTTCATTCTGAAAAGTTTTGTTGTTTTTGTAAACTTATTTGCTTCATCATGCTATTTTGATATTTTATTTTGGTAGTTTGTTGTAGCCCCTAGTTTGTAATTTTGTATTGTGTGCTCATTTTCAGCAGGAGTGTTTTTCTCTGTGGGAGCCCCATATAAGCTAGGTTGTATATAATTCCTTCAAAATAGTTATATGTTGGCTTCTGCCAGTGTTTCAGGGGATTTCAGTCTATGACAAGCTTTTATGCTGACTTATTTGCTTGGAGTTATGGCACAATGGGGAGGATTATCAGTTTGCACTGCACCTATTCATGAAGCCCAGAATTCTTCTTGGGGATGACTATTTTGCAGTGTCTTGGTGGGCAGAAAGTTTTCTTTTTTCCTTTCTTCAGTTGGTGGGTAGAGTTCTATTAGTTTTCTTTTCAGGACAGGGAAGCCCTTTGAGGCTCAGGTTTTATGAAGGGGTTTCTGTCCAAGATCCTCTCCACTTGGGTGGGCCCAAGGCTATGTTCTCTGTTGTTTCTTAGGTATTAAAGCCCTAGCCCTCAGTCCCTAGGGCAAATAATGCTTGTTTACTACCATTAGAGCTATAGCAATGTCAGAGCCTCTTAATTCTCCAGCTTTGAGCTCTTTCATTTTTGGCACATGGAAAAGCATGACTATTCCTTTGAAGATTTTTTTTCCCTAGAGTTTGCACATTTGACTATTAGTCATTTTTTTTTTAATTTGTTTGCAGCTGGAGGAGGGCTCTGTCTTGTAAGCTCTTTTAACTGTATCCTACATCTTTAACCAGGTCATATTGCTCACCATTTCCTTAATGTGTCATTTGCATGATCTATTCATTTATCTCACTAATGTTTCTTGTGTGTGTAGTTTCAATGCACTGTTCTAGATAATGCAATGTTGAAAAAAAGAGAAAAGGATTTCTGAGCTCATGAAGCTTACCTTTAGACAGCAGGAAACAGATAAGTAATACATATAATAAATAAGTAAATTATATAGTGTGTTGGAAGATTAGTGAGTGATATGGAAAAACATAAAAGGCAGACCATGGTAACACATATCGGGCTAGGGGTGGAAGCTGGTTGAACTATTAAGAAGGGTGGCCAGTGTAGTATCCATCGAGAAGGTATTTTTGAGGTAATTGTGATTTTTGAATGAGGACTTGAAGGAGCTGACCTACTGTCTATCACATATATCATTCACTCTACTGTAACCAAAGTGGTAGCCCTAGGGGCATCTGCATGAGTGAATGTGCTATAGAGGTAGAACTGTAAGAACTTGCTAGTGAAGAAATGGGAACAGTTTAGAGTGCATAGTAGGTAAAAAAAAAAAAAATTGATGTTGTTATCATTAAGTGAGACAGGAGATGGAGAAAGTTGATCTAGTTCTAAGGGAAAGATAATGAGATCCTTGATTCTTCAGAAGAAGCAAAGTTTATCTTGGAACTTGGGTCATAAAGGCAATTCTATAGGTTTTCTTCATGTAGAGTACAATGACTTATGTGTGGGATATCTCTTCAATCATATTTTTTTCAATTAATGTATAGGTTTTTAAATAGATTATCTTTTGTATTAGATGAAAATATAGAAATGATGTGAATGTAATTCTGCAAGGGTCTAAAACCATATCATTCAAGTAATTAGCCTTTGGATGACCACTCTTGATCTAGAGATTAATTTAAGAGTACTTAGGCTTTAGGCCAGGCTGTATAGAGTGACTTCAGTTATGTCAATTAATGTTGCTCTGATTTCTTCCCATTCCTCTTTTACTATCATTTAACTTTCCACCTGGTTGTCTCTCTGGAATCTCATTGACTAAGTATTATCCATTTTCACATAGCAACCTTTAAGTATCTGAAATAGTTAGGATAATTCCCCTAGTCTTTTTTTCTCCTGTGTAAATGATTCTAGACCTTTCAAATGTTCTTAATATGAGCCGTATCATGTTTTTCAGAGCCACCCTCAGCCCTACCACACTGTGCACCTTCTTGTAAAGACATTCCATTGTGTCAATGTTTGTCTTAAATCTTCAAGGTATGGTCTGACAACATAGAATACCGTGTTAATTTTGCTATTAATAATTAACGCAGTCCAAAGTTATATTAATGTTTCAATGAACATTAACATATTATTTTCACATGAACAGCTACTGTGTCTGTTTCTGCTATCCTATTAAAAGTGAAAAGGTTTAGAACTAAGGACAGAATTCTTTCATCTACTACCAGAGGCCTCCAAACAATTTCTTTGGATGTAGTTGTTCAATAAGCAATGTATATTCCAAAACTTCCTATTATTCAGTTCACATTTCTTTATCTTGATTGCAAAAAAACATGAAAGACTTTCTCAAATGCTTCAGCTGCATGAAGAAACATTATGTCATTCCCTCAATCTATTGGAATCTTTTCAACAACACAAATAGAACAATTTCCTGAGATCCTTTCTTTGTAATCCATGCTGACTTCATGGGACAATTCTTTCTTTTCTAAAATCTCACACACCACATACTTCAAAATGTATTCTAGGTTTGGATTCAAATTGCTATCATATTGAATGATCTACCATTTTTGGAAGTTATTTCTCTTCTCTTTGTGACTTCTAAAATAAAATTGTCTATGTTTCACCATTGTCCATTACCACTGGTGCAGGGGGAAGAGCAATGCACCAGCAGCCAAGAGGTTACAGTTACAGACCATATTTGCTCTAAGCTAGTTGTGTAATCTTGAGCAGGTTGCTTGATTTGTTTGTAAAAATTAAGGGTTGGGGCCAGGCATGGTGGCTGATGCCTATAATGCCAGCACTTTGGGAGGCTGAGGCAGGCAGATCATTGGAGGCCAGGAGCTCAAGGTCAGCCTGGCCAACATGGCTAAACCCCCTGTCTCTACTAAAAATACAAAAATTAGCTTGGTGCATGCCTGTAATCCCACCTACTCAGGAGGCTGAGGCATGAGAATCGCTTGAGCCTGGGAAGTGGAGGTTATTGTGAGCTGAGATTGCACCACTGCAACTCCAGTCTGGGTGACAGAGAGACCCTGGCTTGAAGCAACAATGACAACAACAAAAATCCATACACATTAAGGATTTAGACTATGTCCTCTAAGTGTGCTTTCTGCGAAGTCTCTTTAATATATTTTTCCTTTTGCTAACATACTACCTATATTCTTCTGACTTCAATATACAGTGTTAGAATGAATTGCTTCCCCTTACTAATAATAGATGTGCCACACCATAAGGCAGCCAATATCCAGGTTTACTGGATTCCTCTCATTCTTTTTCTTAAAATGTTATGGAAATATAACTCACATATCATAAAATTCACCCACATTAAGTGTACCACTCAGTGGTTTTTGGTATAGTCACAGAGTTGTACAACAAGAACCATAAGCCAAATTTAGATCACTTTCAGCCCTTGTTCTTTATTGAACTTGAACATAGCTCACTTAGAAGCCCAGATGTGCTGGAGTGACAGATTCAGTTTCAGGGTTCAAAATTTTCTTTCAATTGTTTCTCCCATCCTAGGTTGTGTTGCCTCATTCAGAAGTACAGTTAGCACTTTGAACAACTCTAGCTTACTTCATATGAATGAAAGCTTTTGGAAATGCCTACCAATCTTTTCATGGGTCTACTCAATGCTTATCTGTTACGTTTTCCCAGGGTAGCATAAATTACGTGATTGTTGCAGTCCTAAAGAAATGTAATCTTGGTATCATAACCACTTTCCCTCAATCCTTAAACAAAACACACTTAAGTCTCTCAATTTATGAACAAATGTTTCTTGAACCTACTACATGCCAAGGTCTGGAGATTCAGAGGTGAATAGGATGGGCAAAGATCAGTTGTTGTGGCACTGACAGTCTGGTGGGGGAAGACAAGTAGGAAATAATGATTAAAACTATTTCAGATAGAGATAAGCATTATGAAGAACATTAAACAGAGTGGCATAAGATGCTGAACAGGTGTCATTCAATTATAGAGTTCAGAAACATTTTCATATCTATTATCTCAGTCAGTCATTACAACCTCGCTGCAACATATAAAGGGCATATTTTATTAGAATTCCTATTTGAAAGATGAAAAGCTGAGGTGCAAAAATAATTGAATAACTCAAAGAAAATTGCACAGCTAGTGACTGAGAGAGCTACGATTTGCTTCTAGTTGTCTGATTCCAAACCAGCGTGCTTGCCACCATGTCATTCAGAAAATAGAAATGGCTGTGCAAATTATGGTGTGTCTAGCTCATGGAATATCATGTCATCATTAGAAGCAATAATTATGGAGATCGATGCTTATGATACAACATTAGGGGAAAATACAAAATACAAAATTACATATATAACATGTAAAAATAAAAATGTCTATGTGGACAAGGACGGGAAAGTGACACACAGACTTGAAAATAATGTTTGCACTGCATGTTCTCATTCATAAGTGGGTGTTGAACAATGAGAACACAAAGACATAGGGAAGGGGAACATCATGCACTGGGGCCTGCTGTGGGGTTGGGGGCTAAGAGAAGAATAGCAGGGGGGTGGGGGTCTAGGGGAGGGGTAGCATTTGGAGAAATATCTAATGTAGAAGATGGGGTGATGGATGCAGCAAACCACCATGGCATGTGTATACCTGTGTAACAAGCCTGCACATTCTACACATGTACCCCACAACTTAAAGCATAGTAATAATACAAAAAGGGAAAGAAAGAGAGAAAAAGGAAAGGAAAGGAAAAGAAAAGAAAATAGTGTTTGTACTAGGGGTATCTCATTTTCTGGCTTTCCTAAATTTTAATTAAGATAATAGTTTATTCTCAAGATAAAATTAAGATAGTGGATGAAAATTATTTTGACAATAGCACATATTAGTAAATTTTAGTTTCGATAAAGGTCAACTATATATAAAATACACACACACACACACACACACACACACACACATACACACACACACACACACAGTCACAGTCACCGTAACAGTTGGAGTGACAAAAACACCTGTTAAAAATGAAGTTCATAGAAAGAAAAGGATCAGTTACTTGACCTTTAAAAGGAGAGAGCTTAGGAAAGGCTAGTATCATAATAGAGAAGTCACCTGAATCAGAAAGGAAACACTCAAAGACTGTCTTCTATCTTGCAAACAAAGGAGTATGAATGGGAGAGCCTGTCTGTGCGTGGAATATGCCTGTCTCTTGTAGAACACTAGAGGCTACTGGATTGCTCTGGATCCATAGAACAAAAAACTTTTCAGCTAATGTCTCCCAGCTGGCATCACTGGCAAAACTGTGAGTGTAATGTGTAAGTCAGAGTTCTGACAGGACACAAATAAAGGCACACACTTTGAGTAATTTGCAGAGCTTTGGATGCAAGGACAGTGCTCAAAGGTGGGGCATGTGTAGGGAAACCCCAGAGAGTGGATGGTACAGTAGCCTGGGGCTAGCCACAACAGGACATGGCTGTCACCCCCAGGGTGAAGGGCCAGGAGCCTGTGAGGAGAAGGCTGCCCTACAGAAGGAGATGTGAACTTTGCCCTCCCCAGGAAGGAGTTGAGGGATCAAATAACTTCACTTCCCATCCTGTCACCTTCCTCTCTCTTACCAGTGTTTCCTGAAGGGGGAACTCAACAGGAAGCAAGAGGGACAGAGAGCTCTTTGGTGAAGTTCTTGCAGCCCAGTCTTCCGGGGCATAGAGCAGCGGGGAGAGAGGGGAGAGTAGATTGGAGGAAGCATAGGAAAGGTGGCAGTGGAAAGAAGTTGTATCTTTTTTTTTTTTTTTATGAGATGGAGTCTCACTCTGTCACCCAGCTGGAGTGCAGTGCTGCGATCTTGGCTCACTGCAAACTCCGCCTCCCAGATTCAAGTGATTCTCCTGCCTCAGAGTGTCTGGGACTACAGGCACACGCCACTATGCCCAGCTGATGTGTGTGTGTGTGTGTGCATGTGTGTGTATTTTGGTAGAGACAGGGTTTCACCATGTTGCTCAGGCTGGTCTTGAACTCCTATGCTCAAGTGATCTGCCCACCTTGGCCTCCAAAAGTGCTGAGATTACAATTGTGAGCCACCACACCAGGCCAGGAATTGTATGTTGGCTCATCCCATCTTCACAAACCCTCTTTCCCTCCACTGTTCCCTACTTCCCACTCCTAGGTCATTGATGGTGCAAAAGGAAAAGCAAGAACAGCAATGGTCTAGAGTCCAACACTCAAGAGTCAAAATCTCCTAGTCCTTTATCATGTAAGGGACTTAACTTTGAATCTGTGGACTTCATGGGCTAGTAAAGAGCCTGGCTCTGGAGCCAGATGATTTGAGTTCAGATCTTGCCTCTGCAACTTACTATGTGATTCTATGGCAACTTGTTTTTTTCACTTGTCACTTAATTTCACTTTTAAAAAAGTGCTTAAAGAATAATCGACCAGTGTTCACAATTTTTGTCTGTAAATGGGGATTACAGAATTTATGTCTTGATTTTGTTATGAGAATTAAGATAAAACATATGAAAGGGCTTCCAAGATTTTAGAGCACAAGATAAAGACACCAATACCATAGGTTTTCTACTTTCTCTTCTATCCCTCCCCGCTTCCTTTCCTCTTTCATCCATTGGGAAATAATTCTTGACCTGACCTGGGCAGTGAGGAGCCAGTGAGCAACAAGTAAATATGATCCTTATGTTCCTGGAACTCACATCCAATATGGGGATACACAGATGATTAGCCAACAACCAAACCAATGTAGAGATAGTGTCCAGCGGTGATAGGTGCCATGAAGAAACCAGAACAAGGAACTGGGCTAGAAAGTGATTGTGAGCACTTCGATATGGAAAAGACTTAGTGTGGTCAGGGTTGGTCTCCAGTGGAGGAGGTTTGAGCTGAGATATGAATGATAAGGAAGATTCTGGCATAGGAAGACTGGTGGTTGTGGTAGTATGGAGTGGGTGTCTAGAAGGATTAAGGCCAAAAGAACAGAAGTACAAAGCCTCTAACACAGGAGCAAACTTGTATTCAGGGAACAGGGAAGAGGCCAGTGTCTTTGGAGCCTGGTAGGGGATAAGGTTGGAGATGTGGTCAGGAACCGCAATTGTAAGGTGGTAAGTAAAGGCATTTCATGGTCCAAATCCATTTTTTAAATTGTGCTTCAGTGCTGTCAGAGGAGGTTTGAGGATTGAGATGGCACAGGGAAGGCATCTAGTACTGGAAATGTGATCGCTGTTTTGACAAGAGAGCCAATGCACAGAGCTGAGACAATAGGGGATATACTGCCCAAGCAGGGGACACTGGATCCAGGCCTTGAAAAAGAGGAAAGTGTCATATGCAGGAAGTTGGAGGCAACACATCATCCACAGATGATGGAGAACACTTGGACACGATGGCGGGAAAGCATAGAATGTTTTTACAGAACAGAGAGAACAACAATCAGGTCATCAGTGTTGAAGGGAGATGCTTGGAGTTGGTTCTCCGATCCAGGCAGCAGGTTTGCATAGCTGAGTCTTGCAGCCAGGCCCTCACCCAGTCTTACTGTCCATGGGCATAGTGGTCACTAGGTTTGGCACTGAAATCTTAGGCTCTGGGACAGAGTCTGGCTATATGTCCACTGGGACTCTTGACTTGTCTTTTGCACCCTCAGTTGATCCCCAGAACACCAGTCACCATCTAGAAAAGGACAAATGATGACACTTTCATTCAATCAATAAGGATATTAGCTCATGTCACATGGTAGAAAAAGCCTTAGAATTCAAGCCTGACTCTGTCCTGTATTTAGCTTTTTGACCTTTCATAAACCACTTAAGTCAAAGTTTCATTTGTAAAGTGGAGACAACATTACCTACTTCCTGGGACTATTGGAAGCACTCAATGACTAATGTATAAAAAGTTATATTTTTATTTCCATTCTCTCTACCTCCACCCTTCTGTGGTCATTGTTTATTGTCTGTTAGATTTTGAAGCTTTGGATATCCTGTAATTGTCAGTAAAAGCAGCAATGCCAGAGAAGGTGAAGTATCCAAGCGGGTTTCCTCTGAATTAAACCTGGCCAGCAAAATAAGCTCCTCCATCTGATATCCTTCCTGCCAGGTCAGATATCCAAAAGCAATGTTCTTATTCTCCAAGGCAACAGTAGATGCTTATGTCAACAGAAAGGAGAGGGTCAGATGATTTAAAATAGAAAACAAGGTCAAAAAGCTCAATTTAGCCAGTGAACACTGATCTCTCACAAACATTTTTAAAACCCCAAGTGTAGAATTGGCTCAATTTCATAAACTGCTCTAGATGTTGTTTCTCCGGTCTAAGTAGCTAGGCTGAGTGTTCCCAGGAACGTACAGAATGATTGAATATATGATCTTCGTAGAGCACACATTCAGCGCATTTAGATGGAATATTTTTAGTCTGTTAGCCTCTGTTTGAATATGGATTCTCACTGCACAAAATGTTTCATTCTGACTCCAGCTTAGTGGGTTGCTAAGGTGAAAGTGTTCATGATTAATTCTGTTCATAACCGCACTGAGAAAAAAAGGTGGGGGAAAAACACTCTGGTGTATATTGGCATTTTAAATGCTGTGACTTTGATTCAATTTAATTATTTCCTCCCCATGGCTTTAAATTGAAGGGCTTGAAAATCAGGAGTGCCTTCCCGTGAACTTAATTACTTTCCCCTGGTAAAAGAGAACAAAATCAGAAACAAAGGTCTCGAAAGTGGAGGCATTGTGAGGAGAGAGATAGCAAAGGGCACCAAAGCAGGCATCCACAGCCCCCGGCTTCTAGGCCCTGGTCCCATGACCACCAATTTGCTAGGCCAATCTTCCTCAATAACTTGGTCTCTTCATATTAAAAATAAGACAGATAATCTCCAAAAACGTTTCCAGCCCTCAAAGGTTATGTCACACAATTGTGGCAATGATATTCAGAGATTGTCACTTACAACTAATACCATAGATCTTTCAGGGTGCAAGAGTATTAGAACTAGCAGCTGATTTGTGCATTCACAACTTATTGACCGTGACCACAGGGAATGAACCTCCCTGAGCTTTGCTTTCCTCACCTGTACAATAGGAGTAATTGTATATTCCCCCAGCTGTGTCTCAGAACTGTTGCTAAGATCAAAAACCAAAGTAAAATGAAGTATGTACAACAGGCTCAGGAGCACTGTAAAGAGATTAGGGTGTTGACATTCTGGATAGGAGTGTGAAGGGGGGGCTGGATGGAGGTAGAGAGGGTCACTGGTGGGTTCTGCATTGCCATTGGAGCAAAATGGCAATGCTGATCTCTCTTTGGGGGCTGCAAAGGCTCAGTGGAAGTCAGTCCATGAGACTGACCCATTGTTCCCAGTGTAGTCCACTGTGGGCACCTGGGCAGGGCCCAGAGCAGAGCAGATTCTGCCCCACATTGCTGTGCACAGTGAAGGTGACTCCAGGGAGGCTGCATTGCCAGTTGGCCCTTGCCACCATGACAGCTACACAGAAGTTTCAAAACAATTTCTACTGAGTTAATATTGTTAAAATGCCCATGCTATTCAAAGTGATCTACAGATTCAATAAAATCCCTATCAAAATTCCAATGTTCCAATGTTATACTTCACAGAAACAGAAAAAACAATCTTAAGATTTGTAACGGAACCCGAAAATACTACAAATAACCAAAGGAATTTTGACCAAAATTTGAGGCATCACACTGCTGGATTTTAAAATATATTAAAAGATACATGTTATGCAGTATATTTTGCCATAAAAATGGACAAATTAACCAATGGAATAAGATAGAGAGCCAGCAATAAACCTATGCACCTGCAGTCAATTGATTTTTGACAAAGGTTCCAAGAACACATAATAGAGAAGTTGACAGTCTCTTCAGTAAATGTTGGAAAAACTGGATCTTCACATACAAAAGAAGGAAAATGGACTTTTATCTCAACACTTATACATGAGCCAATTCAAAATAGATTAAAGATCTGAAACTATCAAACTACTATAAGAAAACAGGCAAAAAGCTCGATGACATTGGCTGGACACTGATTTCTTGGATATGACCCCAAAGGCAAAGGTAACAAACGCAAAAATAGATAAAAAGTATTGCACCAAACTAAAAAGCTTCTATAGAGCAAATGAAACAATTAATAGACAACCCACAGATTTGAAGAAAGTATTTGCAAATGTATTAATATGCATGAACCAACCTAAGATTCTGAATTCAATATGTTGGCTCAATACCTGTTTGCTTGGTTGCATAAAATCTAGACACAACTGTGCTAAATGAAAATAAGTTGCTGAAGTGTCTGTGATAATGGAAAAATAATTTAAAGACCTGGGAAGAGAGCAATGTTATAACAAATACATCCAGTAAGACTCACAAAACCACACCCTAACTGTGTGTCCCTGGGGAAGGGAAAGTGTCCAGAAGACACTCCCTTCACTGATCCATTATGAAATACACTGGTTAGGGAAGCACTTGCATCTTTTGAAAGCACTGTAGTGATCTTTCTCTGTAGGCCAGGGATGCTGGCTTCTATTTTCCCTATAATATTCAAAGTGAAATTATAAACTAAAACTTAAGGAAGTAAATAGATAACAGTTCAGTGAGATTAGAGATTTGATATAGCCGCTGTTGGGAGAGAAAAAGATGACTGATTAGAAAGATGTAGAAGTATTATTCAACAACATCAGTTGCCTGATTGTTGAAAAATGTGAAGTGTTGGTGGCAGCAATCGACTGTATGTGTGTGTGTGTGTGTCTGTGTGTGTGTGTGTGTGTGTGTTTGTTTTCCTGGAAGCAATCAGCAACATAGTTAGAAGAGCTGAAATGAGAGTGGTTAGATTGATCTGTTGTTGGTACTTTTCTAAATATGTATAAGAAATAATGGAGATATGGGTGTTGATGGCATTGAAAGAGAGTAGTTCAGGTGCTGCATCACAAGGAATAGGCTGGAATAGGACGACAGGAACCAGGAGAGAGCAGATGAAAGGAAGGAAAAGGATAAAAGGATCACATGTCTCAATAAGGCTGAAAATTGAAGATTAGATGGGATAATCGAGTGGAAGAGACTGGTTAGGTATTACTAAACCCTGTTTATTCTTTCTTTTTCCTGTCTGTTGTGAATACGTGTCTGAGTTCTAGCCAGTGAACTATAGATGGAGGTGTTGTGTGCCAATTCTAGGCTTGACCCATAAAAATTTCCATATGCAATTCTCTATGTCTTTTCCCTTCTTTGGCCCATGTTGAAGATGATGGAGTTGCAAGACAGAAGGAAGCTGCATCTTTGAACTACTGCTTGGATGAGAGCTGCCTACCAATCAGGAGCATTCAGTTTTGATTTTAAGAGGTTGACAAATACATTTATATTGTGAGAAGTAAATTCATATTGCACTGGGATTTTGTGTTTTGTCTGTTGCAGTAGCTAGTGTTCCCAAACTAACAAACCTGTTTTAAAAAAAGGGACGGGAAATGGTGATTCTTAAGCAGGATATTCCAGAGGTGATGCCATTTCTGTTGATAACAAGGTCCAGGGAGTTGCTGTGTAGCAAGTGTAGAATAGGTGAATGCCACCAGAAGGGCATTGAAAAGATCAAGAACCTGGGAGTTAGGGTGTTGGATATTAGCATATACATTAGTGTCATTCAAGGTGATGACAGGAGCTATGGATAAGAGTAGGCTATGAACCAGAATAATCTGATGTCAGCTAGTATTTATTGGCTGACTACTATGCCGTATGCTATGCTGAACATTTTACATGCAGGATCTCCTTTAATCTTTACAACTACCAAACATAATAGCTATTACTATTCACTTCTTTCATGAACAAGGAACTTGAGCCTCAGAGATGCTGAATGACTTGTGCACGTTTCCCCAGGTTAACTTAAACTCAGTTTATTTGACTTCAAAGTCCATACTCTTCAGTACTACGTAAAAGTTAATCTGAATGACATAGATTTAGGCAGAAAACAATGTGTCTATGTTGTAGACCAAGATGTCCCCAAATATAAGAGCAAAAATCTCTGGGTCAAATAATAATGTCAAGAATCCTAAACACTGTACATAGATTAATCTCTACATTATAAATACATTGCTGCAGACCCTAGAGTCTAGGCCATAGACTCTTAGGGTCTGCAGCAATGTATTTATAATGTAGACGTTATAACACATGTTCACAACAGACAGGAAAAAGAAAGAATAAACAGGGTTTAGTAATACCTAACCAGTCTCTTCCCTCAATTATCCCATCTAATCTTCAATTTTCAGCCTTATTGAGACATGTGATCCTTTTATCCTTTTCCTTCCTTTCATCTGCTCTCTCCTGGTTCCTGTTGTCCTATTCCAGCCTATTCCTTGTGATGCAGCACCTGAACTACCCTCTTTCAATGCCATCAACACCCATGTCTCCATTATTTTCTTATACATATTTAGAAAAGTACTAACCACAGATAAATCTAACCACTCTCATTTCAGCTCTTCTAACTATGTTGCTGATTGCTTCCAGGAAAACACACACACACACACACACACACACACACACACACACACGAGTCTCAGATAGTTACCTCTATGGTATTGTGAATATTTTTTAGTATTTTACTAAAGAGTCTTCACTGAGTTTCTTGGACTAACCACATCATCAAGTCATTTGAGCCTTACAACTCTAAGGAATAAGAAGAGTCAGATAAAATGACTCACACCAGACCCAGATCAACAAAGTCAGGTCTCCTGATGCTCCCTACTTTTTCTCTGTGTGAGTTAGATCTGATGTTTACATTTATAAAGCCATGGAAGCTTTTCTTTAATACATATTCAGAAAACTAATATGTATGATGGATGAAAACAAGTTTGATATTATCCTCTATATATGTCTGCGTGCCAATAATATTTAATAATAGTAAAAGCTGTTCTGCTTGGATGAACAAGATGAGGAGGAAGCGCCCTACTCCTACCTTCCTTCTTCAGCAGGTCCGGAGCCACCTTACCCACACCACCCCTATGTCCATGGCACTCTATGGAGCACAGTCTGGCAACATGTATAAATTTTACTTTTCTGGCAACCAATGAAAAGAGGGAATCATCACTGTTTATAAGGGTAAAATCAATCCACTAATGGAGAGAAGGGCAATAGAAGCCTATTCTGAATACTAGTCCTTTAGGAATATATACTTTTCCTAAAAATATAAATAAATAAATATATACATATAATGTACATGTAGAAATATTTATTTTAGTTCCCAGAAATTATAAAGTGCATATTCCAGAGAAATTATTTCATGTCTATTACAAGAATGTTAAGTGCATCATTGTTTCCAATAACACCTAAAAAGAAATTATTCAGATATCTACCAAATGTAGAATGGATGGATAAATTAGGATACTTTGGTATATTGGAATAATATACAGCAATGAAAAGGAACAAACTATAGCCACATTCAGGAGTACTAAATGGATCTTAATATTGAACAAAATAAATAAATTCCATACGTATATTTTATACACACACACACACACACACACACACACACAAATAGTTTAAAAACTATATGCTGAGGAAAACATAATGAAAAGCAAGAAAGTGATTGCAATATGAGTTAAGGTAAGAGTTACTTTCAGGGGGCAGAGAGAAGATTGAGAAGGAAGGAAGGAAAGGGCTGCTTGATATAGGAGAGCCTTCACAAGGCTGCTCATTTGTCAAACAGTTCTATTTTATGCACTTTGTAGTAAATTATACTTTCCAATTAAACAATATTTCAGTGACACACGCACAGCTATTTCTAAGGAGAGAAATCTTTGGTGGATTTCCCTACAGAAGACACTGTGCCCTATAATGAATATCAAATACTGATCAATATCAACTTCATATTAAACCTAGCATGTTCTTCCCCCAAAGCTGTTTCCTGCAATGGTCCTGCTGGCACTGTGCCAAAGCACATTCTTTTGGCTTCTTTGGTTTAGGTTAAGATTAGATTTCACAGAACCTAGAGGAAGAGCATTGCCGATTATTTCCCCAGAGGAATTCTATCTCTTACCTGAGCTTTTGTAACATTTCTTGACAGTGAGTTCAAGATTAGCTCTCTGACATGCCCCTGGGGTGGCCCTGTTCTCAGTTGCCAGGGATGAGAAAGGATCATCCCTTTTCTGTAAAAATTGAGGCATCATAAAAGAATGTATGTCTGAATAGAAGGCTATTTCCAATTTTGAATGAGGAGAGCTGAGAAAGTGCCTGCAGCCAGGGCCAAGGATTTACTCAGAAGGTAATTTTAAGTCTGTTACAATTTATGGAAAAATGGAAAATTGAGACTCTACAATTCTTTGCCATAAAACATGACCATAATAATTTGAACCTAGACAAAAGCACCCACAGAAGATTTACATTTGGTAAATGTAGCTTCCTGGGATAGTCTTCAAGATGAAGTAGATGTGAAATACCTATCTGCAAACAGCAATGCCACTAGTAGTTTTGTGAGGCATCTTCCTAAAGTGCTATCTTTGATTTTAGGATAGTTGATCCAAAGCCTCTCTGAATGGTGATAATTAAATGTTAAGGCCAATTATCTATTTAAAACAGTGGTCTCTCATGATGATAAAGCCATGTCATCTGCATCTGAGAGAATCTAATTTCTGTTTCTTATAGCAGATATATTTGTATCCAGCTCATCAAAAAGACTATCAAGTTACTAAGGGACAAATAAAAATAAGGGAGAAACAGATTGTATCCCAAATGTAGTTTCCTGCCCTCTATCCATCTCAAGGGTGGAGACTGGTATAACTTTATTATGTGTAACCATAATCTGGAGTATGCATGGCCAACAGTGTACAGTGAATACGTGCAGCTTAGTCCATACTGGGTCCTAGCAGCAGAGTCAAAGACCTTTGAAACATCTTTCCACAAAGAGCACACACTACATAGCCTATCAGGCTTTTGCAGTGGTAATCACACCTAGAGTCATCTTTCTAAAGAGCACAGCTCTAGTCCCTCTGAAGTTCTATGATATGATAGCTGCTGCATCAAAGTCCACCAGAAAGTTTCCCTGAATCCCTTACTTGCTTTTACTTCTGAATATTCTCTTCTGGCTACTCTACTATTTTATCTGGAGTCAATTCTGCATGTGCCAAACATTGGGAAAGGTCAGGAAACCACAAGTGGGCAGAAGCCCTCCTGGTTTAAGTATTCACCTAAGTATTTTTTTTTTTTTTTTTTGCTTTTTGATTTAACGGTAGTGCCCAGGTCTCATTTTTCTGGATGTTGGTTTTTTAACCTATACTGTAGTTCCTGGCATCTATCTCTGGCCCTCCCTGTCATTGCCAGTCTAGACTCTTCTCTGGCTTACCAACATGAGTTTATCACTCAACTAATCTTTGCACTTCCCGTGGTCTTGACACTTCATCTATGCTTCTGTGGCCAGCATGGGTCCTGCATTTACCCATGTTGCCAGGTCACTCCCACCTCATCCCTTCAGGGGAGCATAATCACACTCAGACATCTAGGGTAGCTCTGGCCTCTGTGCTGCAAATATTTGGTCTCTACAGCTTTAGTAGACCATGATCTTCCAAAGGCAGGCATTATCGTATTTATCTTTGCATCCTCCAGCACAATACATGGCACACATTATTAAGATCATTGTGTGAACAGTCCTGGTCAATAAGAGAGTATGAAGAAGTTTATATGTATATTGTATTAACACTCAAGAAGTCCATTTATCAGCTGGCAGAGAGGTCATTCAGGTTGCTGTTTTATTCGTGTATAAATATTAAGTAATTATATGCAAAGCACTTAAGTACAATACAGGAAAATGCATGTATTTGTCTGCATTTTTCTCATTTGCTATTGATTCCTATACCAATTGGGCTAAAAATGAAAAAAGAATGGGAGCCCTGTGTGTATTTGTGTGCATGGACAAAAATGCACAGAAACTTTGGAAGGAAATTCCAGCCAAGAAGATAATTGCCATACATGGATAACAGTCAATGGATAAGCCATCTTGAGTTGCTTTTCGTGTATAAGATGAAACTTGTGTAAGAACTCTCTCCTCTTCCCGCTACGGCACATGGAAATCTACCTCTACTTCAAGTGATTCCTCCTTCTTCCTCCTTCACCCTCCTTCACTAATGCTAATAATGTATTAGTTCGTTTTCACACTGCTATAAAGATACTACCAGAGACTGGGTAATTTATAAACAAAAGAGGTTTAATTAGCTCACAGTTCCACATGGCTGTGGAGGCCTCAGTAAACTTATCAGGCAGGACGTTAAGGAGAGGCAAATACCTTCTTCACAAGGCAGCAGGAAAAAGAGCCTGTGAAGGAGGAACTGTCAAACACTTACAAAACCATCATTTCTCCTGAGAACTCACTATCAGGAGAACAGTAAGGGGGAAACAGCCCCTGTGATTCAGTCACCTCCCACCAGGTCCCTCCCTCAACACATGGGGATGATAGGGATTATAATTTGAGACAAGATTTGGTGGGGGTGAGGCACAGAGCCAAAACATATCACCCTGTTACAGTAAAGGAGCCGTTCCTTCTCCCTATCAAAACCTTGGCCCTTCACCTGAATTCAGGGTTTTTTCCCTTCAGCTTCTCAGGGAATTTATGCTATCATCACTTGTATATTAAAACTGTTGTTCTCCTTAAATTCTCAAACAGGCTCAGACAGTTCTCATTTGCAAATATTAATACATACATAAATAAAACTTTCTCTACCCCATGATCTCCTCAATCGACTTCCCCTTTGCAGCCAAACTTCTAAAAAGAGGCCCAAGTTCTTGGTGTTCTCAATTCCACCCCAGCCCTCAGCCTGATCTGGCTGCTTCAGACTCCATCACACCAAGAGACATGCCATTGAGTCACCATTGACCCACTGTGATTGGCCCCAATGGATGTTTTCAGTCCTTTCATGTTTTAACTCATAGCATCACTTTAAGGTGCACTGCTGACAACTTTTTCCTTTTCCTCTTGACTTCTGTAACTCTTCATTCTCCTGATTTCTCACTGACCTCTCTGGCCAATTCTTCTTTAGTTCCTTTGCAAGTTCCTCCTCCTCCAGCAGGCCATTAGGTGTTAGAGTTCCCAACTCTTCCTTCTAGTCTCTACTTGTTTTCTACTCTGCATGATCTCTCTAGGCCAGTAGTACTCAAACATAGCTGCACCTGGTGAATCATCCTGGACTCTTAAAAATATTAATTCCTATCCCCAGAGATATTTTACTAATTGGTGTTGTGGGCAGCCTGATCATTCAGATTTTTTTTCTCAATAAAATTGTCTCTCTAATTTTTATTTTAAAAATTTATTATATTTTAAATTGACAAAATTGTATATATTGTGTATAAGATATGTATAAGATGTTTGTATATATGTTGTGTATGAGGTGTTGTTTTGCATATGTATACAGTGGAATGGCTGTCATTGGGATTTCCAAAAGCCTCTCAGAAGATTCTAGAGTTCAGCCAAAGTTGAGAATCACATCCCTTAGTTAAGTCATTCTCACCCATGGGTTTAATTACTATCTTGATTCAGATGACTTGACAGTTTTTATCTTCATCCCAGAAACTTCCTGTGAGCTCCTGACCCAAATAATCCACTGCTTACTTGGCATTTCCATTTTCGTGTCTCAAAGGAAGCTTTCTACCTTTCCAGACTCACCTCACATCACACTCTCCCCAGCTCTGGCTGTCCTTCACACTGATCTTTCTATACCTCAAATTATCTTCTGCTCTGAAGCCATTGGACCTGTAGTCCCCTTCACCTGGAATACTCATCCTCTTATCCTTTACTGAGATAACTCTTTCATTTCCTGTATTATTAGTTCTCAGGCTATTGACACTTTCTCTATGAAGGTCTTTCCTGGTTCCCCAGATGTCTTTCATAGCACTAGGTATGATCCTTTCAAAGCACTAACCACAGTTATAATTTCATTTGCATGATGATTCATTTAATTCTGTTTCCCTACTTGGCTGAATATTCACATTTTCTTTTGTTTCCCACATTACCATATTTTGTGACATCTAAGATGCTGACTATAAGATGAATCATTTTATATGTTACTAAAGAAGAAAAAATACTGCAGAGTATAAGATGGACATCTACTTTAAGAGAAATATAAATTTTGATCTTAAAATGTAAAGCAAAAAGCAATATGTGTCAATGAAACAGTATTGCCGTGGCTTCACACAACACCTACTCCACTGTGGGCACTTAAATATTTCATATTTCTTTTAAAAGCAAAAGAACAATTCTTGAGTTGAGCTGCTAGTATGTTTTGAAATGTATGAAGCTAATGGGAGAGAATAGTTGAAAGTTATAGAACCTAATTTTTAGATACAAAGATTTCTCAAAGGCAGCTCATAATCCAAGATGGCACTTTAAGCAATTCATTCCAGCTCATGTGTATCAGATCTATCAACTCCTCGAAAGTCTATGGAATCAAACTACTGCCTGATTTATTTATTTTATGTGTGTGTGTGTGTGTGTATACATATTCTTTTATAAAAAGACTTAATTTTTTTAGAGCACTTTAAGGTTCATAGCAAAATTGAGAGGAAGGTAGAGAGAGTTCCCCTATACCCCCTACCTGCACACATGCAAAGCCTCCATTATCAACAGTGGCATATTTGTTACAATTGATGAACCCACATTGACAGTCATGATTACCCAAGTTCATAGTTTGCATTAGGATTCACTACCCAAGTCCATAGTTTACATTAGGATTCACTCTTGGTGTTAAACACTCTATGGGCTTCAACAAATGTGTAATGATATGTATCTACCATAATAATATTCAGAGTGTTTCTACTGGCTTAAAAATCCTCTGTGCTTCACCTGTTTATCCTTCCTTCTCCCCTAATTCCTAGCAACTGCTAGCTTTCTTACTGTTTCCATAGTTTTGCCTTTCCAAAATGTCATAAAATTGAAATCATACAATATGTAACCTTTCAGATTGTCTTTTTTCACTTAGTAATATGCATTTAAATTTTCCTTCATGTCTTTTCATGGCTTGATAGCTCATTTCTTTTTAGCACTGAATAATATTCCATTGTCTGGATATACCACAGTTTATCCATTCACCTACTGAAGGAAATCTAGGTTGATTCCAGGTTTGAGTAATTATGAATAAAGTTGCTACAAACATACATGTGCAGGTTTTTGTGTGGACATAAGTTTTCAAGTCATTTGGCTAAATACCAAGGAGCAAGACTCCTGGATTTGTATGGTAAGAGTGTTACAATAGTTTTGTAAGAAATTGCCCAACCATCTTCCACAGTGGATGTACCATTTTGCACTCCCACTAGTAATGAATGAGAGTTCCTATTGCTCCACATTTTTGCTAGCATTTGGTGTTGTCAGTGTTTTGGATTCAGGCCATTCTTATAGATATAGAGTGATATTGTTTTATTAATTTGTAATTGCCTAATGACATAATGTTGTGCATCTTTTATATCCTTATTTACTGTCTATATCTCCTTTGATGAAGTGTCTGTTCAGATCTTTTGCCTATTTTTAAATTGTTTTTTTTAATTGTTGAATTGTAAGAGCTCTTGGTATATTTTGGAGAACAGTATTTAATGAGATATGTCTTTTGCAAATATTTTCTCCCAGTCTGTCACTTGTCTTATCATTCTTTTGAGATGGTACATTTTTCGGTCTTCTTGTTCAAGTTCTTTAGGTGCACTTTCTGGAGACTGGTCAAGAGAAGCATTATGATGGCCTGCTACAGAATATCTCCAAGAGGAGAAGGAGCTCCTGTAAGTTGTTTTTCTATATCTAAGTGTTCTTTTCCCACATGTAAGATGTGGGACTGATTCCTGATTTTGCATTCTGACTTAGAGGAGACATCTTTCATGTCTGAGTCAAGAAGGACAATATATCAAAACAGTAATTTAAGAAAAATGGTGGCCCAATAACTCAAATCAATAAATTCCTACACCTCCCTGCAAGTCTTGGCTTATTCATTCTAGAAGGAGCACACCAGGTCTCATTGATGTCCTAAAACAGATCAGCTCTAAGCTGTAGTTTCTTCAGCCTTTTCACTCCAGACCTATCTTGTTCCAATTTCGCTATAATGGCAGCCTCCTTAGTTAACATTATTACCATTTATTTTCAATTTCAACCTATAGCTCAGCAAGAATTGGAAGGAAAGAGGCTTGATGTTGCTTCTGTTTTAAAACAAATATCTTGGTCCCAGAAAGGGGCAAACCAAAGAGAAGGAATTTTTCAAATGAGAAAAGTCAATTCTGTTTTCTCAGAAACTTTAAGAAAAGTAATAATCAGTGAGTTGATGTTGTTCATTTGCCACAGAGCAGGAAGTAACTAAACAAGGAGTGGAATGAAGATGTTGATTGGATACTTCTGGGTAAAGTCTTCTGTGTGGTTTAATTAATCTGGTTGAAGAAAATTAGCAGAATTTTTGACATTCACCTATTCAAATATAAATATGAAAATGAAATACTATGTCAACTATGTTTTGGGCATTATCTTTTTTTTTTTTTTTTTTTTTCCTTTCATGACCCGTGCTAAGACTTTCTACATTAAGGACAACAAGACAGCAGTTTCCTCTAGGATCACCGGTGAATTTGTCACGTGAATAAGAAAGCCCATTTTGTTCTCTCTGTACAATAAATAATGCATATAACAAGCTTTACAGGGAACAAATGAGTGCTTTCTAAATAATTGAATTCTGTCTTTTTGAACTGCAACATTATGACTTTATGTGCATGTCTGATGAATTTTCTCTCAAACATAAAGAAAAATGCAATTTTCAACTAGCTCTCTTAGACATTTGAAGTATGCACAAAAAGGCAAAAATCAGAAGGTAAGAGACTTGAGACAGCCAGTGGGAAGATGGCCTGATTTAAGCAAACTTCCAAGGTGCTTCTTTTTAAGTCTGTTGTGAATAATTCAGCTTCATATCTCTTTCTTTCCTCTGTACTTTGAGAGAAAGGAGTTTGTCTGATCAGTGGGGATTTTTTTGTTTGTTTTTTCCTCAACTAATATTTAATTATTAATCATAATTTTTGGTAGGAGCAGGGAATAATTTATAGGAATTAAAGTTTCTTTTTCTCTCAAGTATTGGTCTATAATTATAAGGCACTTCATATTTGAAAAGTTCTTCCCCAGGGCCCCATAAAGATTATGTCTAACTTCCTACCTATATCAGTCCAAATGAGCTAGGTAGGTTGTGCTGTAGAAACAAACAACCCTAGTATTTCAAGGTCTTAAAGCAGCAAAGTTGGTTTATTGCTTGTGGTCCTTGCCCATCATAGTTCATGAAGGTGACCTACTTATTGTAGACACTCAGGACCAGGCTAATAGTGGTGCCATCTTGACAGGTGCTTCCATGATAACAGAGGTAAGAAGAGGTCTGAGGCCATAACCATCATGTTCTCTCCTTTTTCATTGGCCAAAGCAAGTCATAGGCAGAGATGTGGTATGATTGGGGTGGGGGAATTGTAACATCCCATGAGAACAGCAGGAAATATTTGTGAACAACCACACTATCCTTCGTGACCCCTTACAGGTAAGGGGCTTAAAGCTCAGAGAGACTAAGACAGTGGTGCATGGTCAGGCAGGTGAATAGAAGGGGAGCTGTGTTTTTTGACATCAGGGTTGAGTTTTACTAACTCTAGATACCTGGACTGTATATGCTGACTCCTCTCACCCTGCTGGAAGAAGCAGGGGACAGCATTACTTGGTTCTGGATATCACTAGCATCTTGTGGCTCAGCAGACCCTTTCATTTTCAAGTAAAATCTATATTTTCTTAGATTCTCTAAGACACACAGGGGTCATGTGGTTATTTAGCTTAATGGAGACTATAAATGTGACTTGAGAGTTACATAACCGAGTAGGCAGCTGTCTAGTCTAATTTCAGAGAGCTGAAAAGACTCCATGCACACACCCCCACCCCTGTTTCTCCGTGCCTGAAGCGCCCCCTAATAGGTACTATTTTTAATAGCTCTCATTAATAGAGGTGCTTATGTGTCAGGAATTGCATTAAGTGCCTTCCTTTTACAATCTCACCTATCATACAAGTTGAGGAGAATTAGTGCCCCATTTAACAGATGAGAAGTTCATGCTTCTTTAAGTTCTCAAGGTCGAACAGCCAGGAAAACATTAAACACTGTACTTTCTGACTGCCAAGCCTATGCTTTTGATCTCCATGCTTTATTGCTTCCAAAACAAGGGACAAGACTCCACATTTCATAGCTACATATAAAATTTTCATGCAGATCACCCTAGGAGAGAGATGAGGCCTGAACTAAGTACAAATACGGTTCTTTAAGGACAGCCCAGTTTTAGAAGGGGAAGATTTAGGCAATAGTGGAAGAAGACTAGGAAAGGGATTCTATGGGATTGGAATAGGAGAGAAGTTCCCTGTGTTTATTTCTTAACAAATTAACACAACCTGGATGGCTTACAAAGCAGAAATTTATTGTCTCATGGTTCTGGAGGCTTGAAGTCCAAGTTCAAAATATAGGCAGTGTTGGTTCCATCTAAGGGCTGTGAGAGAGAGTCTGTTCTAAGCCTTTCCCCTAGCTTCTGGTAGCCTCAGGCATTCGTTGGCCTGGAGATGATGTTCTCATGGTGTCTCTTTATACTGTCTTCCCTCTATACATATCTGTGTCCCAGTTTCCCCTTTTTATAAGGACCCTGGTGATAATTGGATTAGGGACTTATTCTACTCCAGTATGACCTCATCTTCACTAATCACATCTACAATCACATCTAATCACATCTTTATTTCCAAATAAGGTCACATTCTGAGATACTAGGAGTTAGTACTTCAATTAGACAGATACAACTCAGCCTAGAACAGTCCCCAGTGAGTGAACCCTCACACCCCTCTATCACAGGACCAAGTTGCTGTCATAGCTTCCCCAGAGGCTACCTGAAGAGGCCATGACCCAGCACAGGAGAAATGAGGAGTTGCTGATACCCTGGGGTGGTGGGGTGGGATTGGTGGGGAGGAAACAGATTCTGACAGTGGGAGGCCTGAAATTGGAGATCTCTGACTTGGTGGCCTTGGAAGCAACAGGAGTCATTGAAGAATCACATGGTCCCAAAAGCCAGGCCAGTGTGTGCTTCTGGAGACTAAAACAACCACATAAGCTTCCTAAAAATTCCCTCCATCCTACCCAGAATCAGTAGCCTGCAATGTAGGGGAAAAGGCATTTCTAATCAACAACATTTCTTCTGTTTTTAAAAGCAATTTTATATCTTTTTGAAAATTCTCACTGCATCCTCCCCTTAGGGATGGTATCACATCTGCAAAATCATTTTTACACTTTATTTTGAATAGTTCACACTGGATGGAGAATTGAAGATAAAGTATTTAGGCTGCACATTAGCATTCATTGTGGAGCTTTTTTGTTTCTTTCTCATTACTGAATATATTTTCTGCTGAAAATCTTCTATTATGTTTCCCCGAAGGTAGCATTATTTTGAAGCTAGAGTGAGTAGAGATAAGGAACTATTGATAAAATAAAAAGTCTTTCCGAGCTGGTTTGTGCAACTTCTATCTCCTCAATCTTGGTCTCTTGTACACCTTTCAAATATATAAGAGACTTATGGGCACATCACTTGAAGAGAAATGTGCTTGACCTCCTTGGGCTCAAAGGATTTCATAGACAACTGGTGTGTACCAAAGCAATTGCAGTTATTCTTTCTGATGGGTTAACTTTGTGAAAATGTAACATGCCTGTAATTTGGTGTTCAGGCACTGAGGATAGCCCTCAACCATTCTGACTGATAAGGGTTTATGACTGAAGGGCTATGTGGTGTAGGCACTTAAATACAGGACTTGAAAGTCAGGTGATTGGTCAAGGTCTAACTCCATCATAAACTGGTACCATGACCAGGCTAACTGCTTCATCTCTCCGGGTTCCAGGTTCTTCAATTCTTTAAGGTTGGGGAGGAGGGGTACGGACCGCATTTAAGGGGCTTTTTGGGTTAACATTCTGCATTTTTTGATTCTCATTGATCACAAATGCTGTCAAATCACTGGTCCATTGATTAAGGAAAAGCAATTATTCCTATTTCATGTGTAACTAAATCTGCTTACAACTTTTTGGAGTTGAGAGTAGATTTGTTAAGACCAGCAGGGAAATTCTTACTGTCTAGTTTAGTAGAAGGAGTCAGTTTAGCCAGAGGGGGTTCTCTTCTAAGGGGATAGGTGTCTTTTAGTTAATAAAGATCTCAGGGCTGGCTGTTTGGACTAGTGACAAATGAGTCACAGCCAGTTATCAGAAGCTCGTAACATGAGAAGGAGGCCATTCAGCCTGGGAGCTTTGCCAGGAGCTAAAAGGATAGACCCCGGTTACTTCAACGTTGAGCATCTGGGTGCCTGGTACCCAGGCAGCCTAGGATCATCGTGATAGAAGAGGTCAGGAAAGGCAAACATCCCTCCCTCATTTGCCCTCTGGGTAATGTCTTCTGCCTTCTGAAGACAGAAAGTGTGGGTGAGGTGGCCCTCTGAAAGACTTCATTTTTTAAAAAAGGACACTTACAGATTTAGAGTGAACTAAGGGTACACTACTCTGGATAGCTACTTAACTTTCTTTTCTCAGCTTGTCATCAGTTGAGGCCTCTTCATCAGCATCAGCTATAGACCAAATAAATAAACTCTACTCTCCTTGTGTATCTGAGTTGTGTTATAAGTTTGGTGAGCTCTAGACTTCAGGAACTCCACCATATGTGAAAGAGATAAGATAGGGGATGCGGTGCACAAGCAGAGGGCAATAACCCTGACCTGTGCCTCATAGACCCTCCAGCATCCCAAGGTATCTCTAAAAGACAAAGTTTGAAAACTCTGGTACTGAGGGTTTGTAGGAACGTGGTCCCCAGTGTCAATCCTACCTCCTAGACTTACTAGCTGTGTAGCCACAGGCACATCACCCAACCTCTCTTGCAGGATTATTATGAAGCTTATATGAGAGAATGTGTGTAAGTACCAGCCAAGGGCTGTGCACAGAGGTGGGAGGCATAAATAAAGTGGGACAACAGCATGACACTGGGAATTATGGAAAGCCCATGGTTGGCTTCTGCAAATTATGTTTCATTTTCCTTGGTGCCTTACCAGCTCCTAACTGACGTAACCAAATAGTTAGACTTCTGGGAAAATCAATTTACTATCAGTTAAAAATCTTAGTTTTGTCCTCAAAGAGAAGTTTTCATTTGGAAAAGAAAAAGGAATCTTACTAAGTTAAGTTTACAATTGGCAGGTATTCCTATAGCCCAAGCAAATAGTAATGATTGAAAACCATTTTCCTGGCTCTTTGCTTCATGTTCTATCACTTTGCAGTAGTGAATGAAATGATCTTCTTGAACACCACCATTGAAATCCAATTTCCACCTTGGCAGAATTGTTTTCACACCTTCATTCACCTGATTTCTCAAGAGATACTGAGGCTATCAGTAAAAATTTCTTACTGCTCAGGTACAATAAAGATAACCAGCTAAGTCATCTCAGTTGCATTCAAAGTAATTTACTTACTCAAGGGGATTGCATGCCATAATGGACAGAATCCTGGGGTAGAGTTGGCTCATTTACTCAGCTTGGCTCATTCACTAATAAGTGGTCCAATTGGAACAGACTCCATTATGCTTATTTATGAAATGGATTTCAATATCAACTTCCCAGGTGTTTGTGAGTTTTTAGTGACACTGGTAACATTTTAAGAAAGGGAGTTACAGGCTGTAAAGCTTTGTTAATTTGCATTGGTTTTTGGACTATCTACTTGCCATCTAGGAACATCTTACATATCCATTCATCGTAGAGACAAATACAGTCTCCTTTCGTGGTTTGAGTATAATTCCATAGTCCAAATCAAAATTCTTTGGATTTCTATACTTTGGTGTTGAGCACTGAGTAGAAATATAGGGAACCAAAATGACTCTTGCTATGATGAGAGAGCCTCATTCTCTCTAGAAATTTTTTGAGAGCTAATAGGTTGGTACTACTTATTTCAAGATTCTAGTAACCTGCATAAGCAACGGAAAGATTGCCTGACAAGACCTCCCAGTCCAAGCACCTCAGAACCAAGGGTGGAGGCCACACTTGCAGACTTGCTCTTTCCAACTCCCCAAATAAAGCTATTTTTGCCCCAAGCCAACCAATCCTGCCTTACCACTTCCCCTTTGTTTATTTGAGAGAATGAGGAAAAACACATTGTGAAACAAGCATGAGAGTTCACTTTTTAAAACATTCATCAAAACTGATATTAACTCACAATGGTGTTGAGGAATCATGCATGACTAATGACTATCACTGCGGTCCATGCAATAAAAATTCCAGGTTGCAAACCACAGAATGAGGCTGATGAAAGACAATGGCTGTGGTGCCAGGGACAGCAAATCAAAAGGAAGTTTCTCCAAGGCATTCAAGCCATCAATATTTTAAAATCTACCTTGACATTGTCAGAGCTTCTTTTCATTTTACTCGTCAAATTTGTGTTAGATAAGCCACCAACTGCTTTTAAATCAATTTTCTTTCTACACAGACAGCTCTCTGCATCATGTGATCAGCAGTCAGGGAGCCACAATCCTCACAAATTACTTCTCTCTGCTCTTCAAAAGGAAACAATATTCATCACCATAAAACAACTACTGCCAGGTCAGTTCTGTGATTGTCTCCTATCTCTGAAATATATATCATTGCAGGCATTTGAGGAGGTAAGGGTGGATTTCCCTACTCAAGTGAGAAGAGGTAGTGCTTGGATGCTGTTTCCAATGACACTCCATATGCCCCAGGTATTTGTCCGAAGTCTAGTTCAATATACGTTAAGAAATAGGCTTAGAAAACAAACAAAAGAAATAGGCTTAGATCCTGTAACATCCCTAAGTAGTCTTTGTCACTTCATACCTGATTACTTCCTTTCATCTCCAATTCTAAAGAACAGGTTGACAAATTACAGCAATTAGAGAGAATTTGAGCATAAGTTTGCTTAAGAATCTTCTAAATTGATATTTAGCTAAAGCCTAAAGCCAGACTCTTGTAGAAAAGGGTCTATTTCTTAGTATCTAGAAATATGTGTCTACCATAGCTCTGATTAGGAGAGCAATAAATGAGAAGTTCTGAATATCAACATAGAATGTTGTCCTCATTTATTTTTCTGGAAAGAAAATATATATGTGTATATAAGAACTTACTGATCAAAGAGACAGCTGTCTGCTAATTAAACTTCTCAGCTCCCCAGAAAAAGAAACATGCATTATACAACTTGAATTGTTAAGATAATGATAAAAGGTGACATCTATGATACAAATGTTTTGCACTGCAGAAATACAAATCTAAACACATTTTTTCTCATAGTTATTAATATTTCTTTTTTTTTTTTTGTCTTTCAAGGGGCTCCTCAGAATAGCACTTGCTCCAGGGCAGGTGGCTCAGTGCAGACCAAGCTCATTCACAAGTCCCCTAGCTGTAGGTTACAAGCTCAGTGAGGCGGGTTCCAATGTGTCTTATCATCATTGTATTTCCAGTACAAGATATGATGCTTAGCACAAAGTGGATACAAATGACAAAATGAATGATTTTTTTATAACTGTGTTCATATTCTTACACCGTGTGGGATAATCAAACTTTTTTACCATCCTAAACTGGCTACTTCCTAAGGTCTTTCTGGACAAAATCCTATCCCCATTCATTGTGTACTTTATATATATTCTTTATATATATATTCTTTATATATATATATATTCTTTATATATATATGTATATATATATTCTTTATATATATATGTATATATATATTCTTTATATATATATGTATATATATATTCTTTATATATATATATTCTTTATATATATGTATATATATATTCTTTATATATATATTCTTTATATATATGTACATATATACACACACACACACATATATATATATATATATATAGTTGCATTTTAGGTTCTGGGGTACACGTAAAGAGCATGCAGGATTGTTGCATAGGTACATACATGGCAATGTGGTTTGCAGCCTCCATCCCAATCACCTGTATCTGGCATTTCTCCCCATGTTATCCCTCCCCAACTTCCCACCCCCACTCTCCCTCACCTAGTCTCCCACCACAGACATCAGTATGTGATGCTCCCCTCCCTGTGTCCATGTGTTCTCATTGTTCAATACCTGCCTATGAGTGAGAACATGCAGTGTTTGATTTTCTGTTCTAGTGTCAGTTTGCTGAGAATGATGGTTTCCAGGTTCACCCATGTCCCTACAAAGGACACAAACTCATTGTTTTTGATGTGCCACATTTTCCCTGTCCAGTCTATCATTGATGGGCATTTGGGTTGGTTCCAGGTCTTTGCTATTGTAAACAGTGCTGCAATGAACATTCGTGTGCAGGTGTCCTTATAGTAGAATGATTTATAATCCTTTGGATATATACCCAGTAATGGGATTGCTGGGTCAAATGGAATTTCTATTTCTAGGTCCTTGAGGAATCACCACACTGTCTTCCACAATGGTTGAACTAATTTACACTCCCACCAACAGTGTAAAAGTGTTCCTATTTCTCTACATCCTCTCCAGCATCTGTTGTCTCCAGATTTTTTAATGATTGCCATTCTAACTGGCATGAGATGGTATCTCAATGTAGTTTTGATTTGCATTTCCCTAATGACCAGTGATGATGAGCATTTTTTCATGTTTGTTGGCCTCATATATGTCTTCTTTTGAAAAGTGTCTGTTCATAACCTTTGGTTTTTTCTTGTAAATCTGTTTTAGTTCTTTGTAGATTTTGGATATAAGTCCTTTGTCAGATAGGTAGATTGCAAAAATGTTTTCACATTCTATTGGTTGCTGGTTCATGCTAATGATTGTTTCTTTTGCTGTGCAGAAGCTCTGGAGTTTAATTAGATCCCATTTGTCTATTTTGGCTTTTGGTGCCAATGCTTTTGGTGTTTTAGTCATGAAGTCTTTGCCTATGCCTATGTCCTGAATGGTTTTGCCTAGGTTTTCTTCTAGGGTTTTTATGGTGTTAGGTTTTATGTTTAAGTCTTTAATCCATCTGGAGTTAATTTTAGTGTAAGGTGTCAGGAAGGGGTTCAGTTTCTGCTTTCTGCACATGGCTAGCCAGTTTCCCAACACCATTTATTAAACAGGGAATCCTTTCCCCATTGCTTGTTTTTGTCAGGTTTGTCAAAGAACAGATCATTGTAGATGTGTGGCATTGCCTCCAAGGCCTCTGTTCTGTTTCATTGGTCTATATCTCTGTTTTGGTACCAGTAGCATGCTGTTTTGATTACTGTAGATTTGTAGTGTAGTTTGAAGTCAGGTAGCATGATGCCTCCAGCTTTGTTCTTTTTGCTTAGAATTGACTTGGCTATGCAGGCTCTCTTTTGGTTCCATATGAAGTTTAAGGTGGTTTTTTCCAGTTTTGTGAAGAAGGTCATTGGTAGCTTGATGGGGATAGCGTTGAATCTATAAATTACTTTGGGCAGTATGACCATTTTCATGATATTGATTCTTCCTAACCATAAGCATGGAATGTTTTTCCATCTGTTTGTGTCGTCTCTTATTTCATTAAGCAGCAGTTTGTAGTTCTCCTTGAAGAGGTCCTTTACATTCTTTGTTAGTTGTATTCCTAGGTATTTTATTCTCTTTGTAGCAATTGTGAATGGCAGTTAGTTCTTGATTAGGCTCTCTTTAAGTCTGTTATTGGTGTATAGGAATGCTTGTGAGTTTTGCACATTGATTTTGTATGCTGAGACTTTGCTGAAGTTGCTTATCACTTTAAGGAGATTTGGGGCTGAGACAATAGGGTCTTCTAAAGATACAATCTTGTCGTCTGCAAATAGAGACAATTTGGCTTCCTCCTTTCCTAATTGAATAGGCTTTGTTTCTTTTTCTTACTAGATTGCTCTGGCTAGAAATTCCAATACTATATTGAATAGGAGTGGTGAGAGAGGGCATCCTTGTCTAGTGCCAGATTTCAAAGGGAATGCTTCCAGTTTTTGCCCATTCAGTATGATATTGGCTGTTGGTTTGTCGTAAATAGTTTTTAGTATTTTGAGATACATTGCATCGATACCTAGTTTATTGAGAGTTTTTAGCATAAAGAGCTGTTGAATTTTGTCAAAGGCCTTCTCTGCATCTATTGAGATAATCATGTAGTTTTTGTCTTTTTTCTGTTTATGTGGTGAATTACGTTTATAGACTTGTGTATGTTGAATCAGCCTAGCATCCCCAAGATCAAGCCTACTTGTTCGTGAAGGATAAGCTTTTTGATGTGCTGTTGCAATTGGTTTGCCAGTATTTTATTGAATATTTTAGCATCTATGTTCATCATGGATATTGGCCTGAAGTTTTCTTTTCTTGTTGAGTCTCTTCCAGGTTTTGGCGGCAGGATGATGTTGGTCTCATAAAATGATTGGGGGAGGATTTCCTCTTTTTGGATTGTATGGAATAGTTTCAGAAGGAGCGGTACCAACTCCTCTTTGTATGTCTGGTAGAATTCGGCTGTGAACCCACCTAGACCTGGGCTTTTTTTGGTTGGTAAGCTATTAATTGCTGCCTCGACTTCAGCCCTTGTTATTGGTCTAGTCAGGGTTTTCGACTTCTTCCTGGTTTAGGCTTGGGAGGGTGCAAATGTCCAGGAATTTATTGATTTCTTCCACGTTTACTGGTTTTTGTGCATAGAGTTGTTTGTAGTAATCTCTGATGGTGATTTGTGTTTCTGTGGAATCTGTGGTGTTATCCCCTTTATTTTTTTATTACATCTATTTGATTATTCTCTCTTTTCTTTTTTATTAATCTGGCTAGTGATCTGTCTGTTTTGTTGGTCTTTTCAAAAAGGAGCTCCTGAATTTATTAATTTTTTTAAGGGTTTTTTGCATCTCTATTCCTTCAGGTCTGCTCTGATCTTGGTTATTTCTTGTCTTCTGCTAGCTTTTGAGTTTTTTGGATCTTGTTCCTCTAGCTCTTTCAATCTTGTTGATATGGTGTCAATTTTAGATCTTTTCTTACTTCTCATGTGGGCATTTATTGCTATAAATTTTCCTCTGGACACTGCTTTAAAGGTGTCCCAGAGATTCTGTTTTGTTGTGTCTTCGTTCTCATTGATTTCGAAGAACATCTTTATTTCTGCCTTCATTTCATTGTTTATCCAGTCAACATTCAAGAGCCAGTTGTTCAGTTTCCATGAAGTTGTGCAGTTCTGAGTCAGTTTCTGAATTCTGAGGTCTAATTTGATTGCACTGTGGTCTGAGAGACTGTTTGTTATGATTTCTGTTCTTTTGCATTTGCTGAGGAGTGATTTACTTCCAATTATGTGGTCAATTTTAGAGTAGATGTGATGTGGTGCTGAGAAGAATGTATATTCTGTGGATTTGGGATGGAAAGTCCTATAAATGTCTATTGGATTTTCTTGGTCCAGGTCTGAGTTCAAGTCCTGGATATCCTTGTTAATTTTCTTTCTTGTTGATCTAATATTGTTAGTGGAGTGTTAAAGTCTCCCACTATTATTAAAGTCTGCCACTACAAAGTCTCTTTGTAGGTCATTAAGAAAATGCTTTATGTATCTGGGTGCTCCTGTATTGCATGTGTATGTATTTAGGATCATTAGCTCTTCTTGTTGCATTGATCCTTTTACCATTATGTAATGCCCTTCTTTGTCTCTTTTGATCTTTGTTCATTTAAAGTCTATTTTATCAGAGACTAGGTTGCAACTCCTGCTTATTTTTTTGCTCTCCATTTGCTTGGTAGATCTTCCTCCATCTCTTTATTTGATCCTATGTGTATCCTTGCATGTGAGATGTTTTCTGGTTACAGCACACCGATGTGTTTTGACTTTTTATCCAATTTGCCAGTCTGTGTCTTTTGATTGAGGCATTTAGCCCATTTACATTTAAGGTTAATATTGTTATGTGTGAATTCGATCCTACCATTTTGATGCTAGCTGGTTGTTCTGTCCATTAGTTGATGCATTTTCTTCATTGTGTTGATGCTCTTTACCATTTTTGGAGTGGCTGGTACTGGTTGTTCCTTTCTATGTTTAGTGCTTGTTTCAGGAGCTCTTATAAAACAGGCCTGGTGGTTATGAAATCTCTAAGCAATTGCTTGTTCATAAAGAATGTTATTTCTACTTCGCTTATGAGGCTTAGTTTGGCTGGATATGAAATTCTAGGTTGAAAGTTCTTTTCTTTAAGGATGTTGAATATTGGCCCCCACTCTCTTCTGGCTTGTAGTGTTTCTGCTGAGAGATCCACTGTGAGTCTGATGGGCTTCCCTTTGTGGGTAACCTGACCTTTCTCTCTGGCTGCCCTTAGCATTTTTTTCCTTCATTTCAACCCTGGTCAATCTGACGATTATGTGCCTTGGGGTTGCTCTTCTTGATGAATGTCTTTGTGGTGTTCTCTGTATTTCCTGGACTTGAATGTTGGCCTGCCTTGCGAGGTTGGGGAAGTTTTCCTGGATGATATCCTGAAGAGTGTTTTCCAGCTTGGATACATTCTCTCCATCACATTCAGGTACACCTATTAAACATAGATTAGGTCTTTTCACATAATCCCATATTTCTTGGAGGCTTTCTTCATTTCTTTTCACTCTTTTTTCTCTAATCTTGCCTTTTTGTTTTATTTCATTGAGTTGATCTTCAGTCTCTGATATCCTTTCTTCTGCTTGGTCGATTCAGCTATTGAAACTTGTGTATGCGTCACAAAGTTCTCATTTTGTGTTTTTCGGCTCCATCAATTCATTTTATATTCTCTCTAAGCTGTTTATTCTCATTAGCATTTCATCAAACCTTTTCTCAACGTTCTTAGTTTCTTTGCATTGGATTAGAACATGATCTTTTAGCTCAGGGAAGTTTGTTATTACCCACCTTCAGAAGACTGTTTCTGTCAATTCATCAGACTCATTCTCCTTCCAGCCTTGTTCCCTTGCTGGTGAGGAGTTGCGATCCCTTGGAGGAGGAGAGGCATTCTAGTTTGGGGTATTTTCATCCTTTTTGCACTGGTTTCTTCCCATCTTTGTGGATTTATCTACCTGTGGTCTTTGTTGTTGGTGACTTTCAGATGGGTCTCTAAGTGGACATCCTTTTTGTTGCTGATGAAGTTATTTCTTTCTATTTCTCATTTTTCCTTCTAACAGTCAGGCCCCCCTTCTGTAGGACTGTTGGAGGTCCACTCCAGACCCTGCTTGCCTGGGGATCACCTGCAGCAGCTGCAGAACACTAAGGGTTGCTGCCAGTTTCTTCTTCTGTTATCTTTGTCCTGGAAGGATATCTGCCAGATGTCAGCCTGAGCTCTCCTTTATGAGGTGTCTCTTTGGTTATATGGGGGGTCAGGGAGCTGCTTGAGGAGACAGTCTGTCCCTCATAAGAGCTCAAGTGCTGAGCTGGGAGCTCCGTTGTTCTGTTTAAGTCTGCTGCAGTGGAATTCATGACCACCTATTTTTCCCCAGTGCTCTCTCCTGGGAAGGTGGGGCTTTATTTATAAGTTCCTGTCATTCTGCTGCTTTTTTTCAGAGATGCCTTGCCCAGCGAGGAGGTAGCCTAGTCACAGTCTGCCAGCAGTGGCATTGCTGAGCTGCTGTGGGCTCTGCGTAGCTGCTGTGCAAACTTCTTTGCAGTTTTGTGTATAAGGGTATAGTTAGAACTGCCTCAGTAATGGCGGACTGTCTCTGTAATGGCAGACTGTCTCTGTAATGGTGGACTGCCTCGGTAATGATGGACTGCCTCAGTAATGGAGGACTGCTTCGGTAGTGGTGGACTGCCTTGGTAATGGTGGACTGCCTCGGAAATGGTGGACTGCCTCAGTAATGGCAGACTGCCTTAGTAGTGGCAGACTGCCTCGGTAGTGGTGGACTTCCTTGGTAATGGCAAACACCCTTCCCCCCACAGAGCTGGACCGTCCCGGGTCCAGCTAAGCTTGCTGTGAAACTCTCAGTCCAGATCGTTTCAGATTGCTGGTCTTTGTGGGGGTGGGACCAGCTAAGCCAGACCACCTGGCTTCCTGTTTCAGCCCCCTTTTATTCAGTTGAATGGGCGATTCTGTCTCCCAGACATTCCAGTTGCCAGTTGAAACGGCGCCTGGATTTGTGTGAGTTTTTGTGCGGAGACCCACTGTGCCTGCTGAAACAGCTGTGCTGGAGACTCATGGTGCTTTTCTGCCCAGGAATCTCCTGGTATGTGGGCAGTAAAAATTTGTTTGGAAATGCACTGATCACTCACCCTCTACGTTTTCACTGGGAACTGCAATCCAGAGCTGTTCCTATTCGGCCGTCTTCCAGTGCCCTTCTCATTGTGTTCTTATTATTAATTCATATGAACTCTCCTTTCTCTAACTTGATTCTATTTACTGTCAAACATTGTTCTCTAATTATCTTTTTTCCAACTCAATTGCAAGTCCTCTAATGACTGAAGACATTTATTATTTGTGTACCCTATAGGGCATAGCATAGTGCACACAATTTGTGGGTATATTATGGGAGCTTGGGATGTAAATGACAGCAAGTCTTCAAACGAAACCTATCAAGAGTGCAATCTAGTATTACATGGGGCCATAATCTCTTTAACAAGATCTTCTTCCTCATTATAGCCACAAACCACTTCTTCCTCCCTGCTCAAACTTCTAAATCACAAACTCCCTATGTTTTTGTAATGAGAAACTAGTTATTGCTGCCTTACTTTCAGTTCTATCACCTTATTCATGAGGTTGGTAAGCTAACTCATCTGTCCAGGCTGTCTGCCAAGTGGGCTATAGATTCCAGGTGAAGGTTGTGCTGAGGTTACAAACAATAAGAACTCAACTTTAAGTGCTTAAGAAAACAGTCAAGTTCTGAAATCATAAAATGCCATTTATAGGAAAGTGGTATGATTTTGTGTGCAAATGTTAATAAAATGCAAATATTTTATTATCTTATGAGAAAATAGAATGATTCTAATCCTTGCTTGAAATTAAGCCTTATGAAAGAACATATCACCCTGCTTAGGGACCTTAGCAAGAAGGGTAGGCTTATTTTGGATGACAGTCCTGAGAACTTGTCTGAGACTGGGTTTTCTCCAGAGCAGACTCGGAAGAGACATATGTGCAGGAAGTTGAATTAGAAAGTAATTCCAGGGAGCAAGAGGAAGAGACAAGGAAGCAAAACTGGGAAGGAAGAAAATAAAAAGGATGGATGTTGAATTGGGTGCCATTATGCTCCATCCCATGAAACTATCTGAGGGGTCTACAATTACCCAAGAAATGAAAGGGAGTAGCAACTGCCCACCAATCCCTGTGCCCTGTGTCCCCACAATTCCAGAGAGGGGCAGGTAGCGAGGATGAGAGGGCTGGAAATAGTTGATGTCAGGTGGCACCTCCACAAAGCTGGTTGAAGCTTACCTGGAAGCAGTTGCCTTGTCAGAGAGAGGAATAAGAGGGGCCGAAGAGACCTAAAGCTGTGCACAAAGATGGCTGCACTCCAGGAACATAGGCTGTGGCATTAACACTCCCAGCCAGTGCTAAGGACCCTGATTGTACCCAGGGACCTGGCCTCTGACATGGTGACTGTCCTCTGACATGTTAACTGTCCTCAGTTACCAAAGGCTTTCAGTTAAATATGGCTCAGACACAGAGCCTGCTCAATTTTTTTATGAATTCGGTTTTGCTATAATAAGCCCTTTTCCTCTAAGCTAAGGCATCAACCCAGCTTAGAGAGAAGGTGATTCAGCATTGCTTACTAAGGAGCCTAACTCCCATGCAACATTGACAGAATTTGTTATAACATCTCCTTGGAAACCATTACAGTGTCTGAGCATCAGAGCACCCAGGCAGCCCACAAATACCAGAGACAGGTGCTAACAGGGATAACATAGGCCAGAAATCAAGGGCTGCCCTTCAAGTGGCATTGTACTTACTCAGCCTACTAAAAGTTTTTGAATTTGCTGATTTTTCTTCTCTAAATTCATCCAATTATTGATTTGACTATGTCCTTCATCTACTCAAAAATAATTTTTAAAAGTCTATCTAGTCTTTAGACTCAGGCATTCCCATGACAAATTTACAGTCAATAATATTTAAAATAAAACAAATTCATCTCTCAGACCTGTAATTAGGAAAAATCATCATTTTCAAATAATATTTAGAGTTTGCGTATTCTTAATAATTCAACAGTAGGCAAATGAGCCCCAAGTGCAGAATATTACAATTTAATGAACAGGCATTTCCTCTAGCAGTTTCCACCCCCAAATATTAGAACCATCATACTTTGAAGCAAAAAAGTGAAAGCCATTCCCAGCCAGTAGGAGGATAATCATGTCCTTGAAATAAGTCAGTCAGGATATTAAGATGTGATCGCAAACAGTGAAACAGTAGTCCACAGCAGCATTTTAAACCTTTTTGGACCAGGAATCACAAACTTCTCCCAACTGACAGGTAGTTCCTGCTCCCGGAAACGTTAGAGCTGATTTGCTTTCAGTCCTTGCTGGTATTTGGTTCTCTCGACTTTCCTCTGATTTTGTGAGTTGTCTTCACCATGATTTCCCCAGACATTTTGTTTTTAGCCATTTAGTTTCTAAGGTTGGTTTCCTTATGAACAAATAAGTTATGTTTACGGATCATTGATATGTCTTAAAACAAATCCCAACAAAAATACTGAGAATGTTCTTTTCAGAAGGTAAGTTGGGATAAGAAGCTTTACTGAGAGGGCACCTGTGCTTCTAGAACATAGTGTGATTTGAAATTAGTATGTTTTTGAAACAAGCAATTTGTGTATGTATGTGTTGTGTGTGTGTGTTACAAAAGAAATACTTCTTAGCAAAAATACTATAACACCAAGCAGCTGCTATATACTGCAGGCACTGTGCTGGCTAGGTACTGTTAATATCAATCTATTTAATCCTTGCAATAACTCCGCCAGGTACAGTTTGTCATGGTCTTTTTGAAAATGAACACATCTAGGTTTATAATCATTAAGCAACTTGACCAATGGCTTATTTATTGCAGATTGTTTGAATCTAGGTCTCTTTCATTCCAAAACTCCTATTTTTTCCACAAAAATTTTAAAAGATAAAGAAGTTTAAATAGAGACAGGAGGGAAAAGCAGCTGCTTTCAAAATAACCATTTTTTAGGTCTCTTTGTACAGTTTTGGTTCAATCAAATGCAAAACACATTTTGCCCAGAGAACTTTCACCTTTAATTTCAAAATCTCTATAATTCATGAAGAACGCAATCCACAGATCCTTAATCTGTTTACCTTAACATCATCAAAATATCACATGTCAGAAACTGCTTGGGATCTGAGATGCCTTTTGTCTTTTTAATCCTAGCCTGTTTTCCTCTAATCTAAAACTACTTGCCAATAGGAGTGATGTCCAAGTCTAAAAGACATGAATTTGATTTAAGACTGCCACCTGCTTAGAGAAAAACAGATCATAAAATTTGTAATATAATTGTTATTCTTTACATGTTAACTGCATCAGAAACACCAGGACAGCAGGAGACCAAAGAACCAGGCCGGGATTGTTCCCCTTCCTTATATTTCTTCCTAACAATTCCTCTTTCTTCCTTCTGATAATGATACAGGTTCAGGAAATCAAATCCCACATCTCTCAGAAAGAAACTCAAAAGAGCTTCCCATGTTTACATTTTGAAGGCATTACTATTCCCTTTTAACAAACAGGCACCTGGTTCTGGGGATGCTAAGTTTCTTGCCTAAAGCTACTGAGAAGCAGAAATAGGCTGGAACTTTTACTGCAGTATCTTTTGTTTTCTTTTTCCTTTTTTTTTTTCTTTTAAGATGTGGGTCCATTTTCAAGGGTCTGGCTTTTGGGTTGGGAGAGGCCAAAAATAATTGGGAACATCTGTACAAAGAACAAATAAAACCTTGCCTGTGTCAATGAGCAGTTGTATGAGGTAGGCGCTGAGCTCGCGGTCTGAAGAGGCCATGGCAAACAATAAAGATGGGCCCTGGTTGCCCAGACCTCATGTCCAGTGGGGTATGCGGACAGGTGAGCATGCAGTTACTGCATGCTGATAGAGCACCCTGATAGAGAAGATCAGGATGTCCTGGGGTCCAGAGGAAGATCCCCTAACCCTGACCCGCTGGTGTGGAGGGGAGAGGGAAGGCTTCCTAGAAGAGGCAATGTGTCTAAGCTAAGACTGAAAGGACAAATGGGATTTCACTAGAGAATGAAAAGAAGGCATATGGAGGAGAGATCTGGGGAAAAGTATTTCAGGTAGAAGTTAGAACCTGTGTAAAAACCCAGAAGTGAGAGAGAACCAAATAAGTTCTGGAAGAAACATGGCAAATAAAACCAATGAAGAGCAAATGAAACCTGGAAACATGACAAAGGAGTTTAATAGAGAGGGCAATGGTCCACCCTCCAGAGTATGGAATCAAGAAAAACAGATCCCCACTTATAAAAGCACCCATCCCTGGGTCTGCCTGGTGGGCCAGACCCCACTCAAGGGATCTGTCAGAATCAGTTAGGAGGCTGATGTGGAGGCTCTAAAGCTCTGGCAGCATGTGTCCTATCTCTGCAGCCCAATAATGCCATGGCAATCCTGACTAATGTCTCCTAGAACTAATTAAGGGCTGCTCTGGGGCTTGCTAATGGGCCAAAGACCATTTTATGAGGGCACGGTAGAGAAGGGCACTGGAAAGTGCCTTCAGATGGTCAAAATAAACCCAAAGTATATTTTTAGACCCACCAGCGTTAGTCTGAACCCTGGATATCTGAAGAAGTAGAAGAGGAACATTTTAGCTCTCTTGACTTTCTGTAAGGAATGTGTTTGGGGCTCAGGAGAGAGAACATATTTTCAAGGCTGTTTTGCGAGGCAGTGAAATAACCTCTTTCCAAAGGCAAGCTGCAGAGTAAGGTGCTGAGTGCTTCCAATAGCAGCAGCCTGGGGACCACTGGTTGGGGACATCCTGAACTTTCTGCTGCCACGGTCTGAAAGACTGCCCTACAGAATTGGAACTGCTTGCCATTTACCTGCCGGCACATGTATTGGGCAAGGAGTGGTCTAAGCATCTTGCTTGGGCTCCAAGACTCAAGATGCCCACTGAACTCCCACTTAAAAACACAAACCAAACCTAATGTACCTACAATACACAGGAAAGTTGCTTGTAATGGAAATATTTGCTCTTTTATACAAAAGATAATTTTGCAGATTAACCAATTGGCCCTCATGTCCCCTTAATGGAACTTGATTTAACTTTGACATCTTGCCCAGGGCACATAAAACAAATAGACAAACAAACATATTCCAAGAACTACCTTTGAGCATTTAATATTTACAAGGAATTAAGCACTTTTGTCTTTATTATGTCATTTAATCCTCACAATGACATAATGGAATAGATATTATTTACCCATTTTATAGAAGTAGCTGAAGAGCAGAGAGGTTAAACAATTTGCCCTAGATCGCAGCTGGAAAGAGACAGAGGCAGGCGAGTCCCAGAGCCTGTCTGATTCCAGAGCCCATGTGCTTTTTATTACATCACATTGGCTCCAAGAGGGGCAAAAGGGATTCTGAGGTCACATGAAACATAATACTTCAGGAGCAGTCACTTTTGGGAGACTTAGTAGCCTTGGCCTTCATTGGCAAACTGATAAAGCAGAGAAAATCAGACAACTTAAGTTTAAAAAAAAGAAGAAAAAAGACTACCCTTTGATGAGTAAAAAAATCCGATTCCAAAAACACATTCTTTTAAAATAGTTGCAATAGTCCTGGAAATAGTTGCAATCGATGACGCATTTATTTCAAAGAATGTTTTTCCTTGGGAAATTTTAGTTTGTATTTTTTAATTGATATATCATAGCTGTATATATTTTGGGGATACATGTGATATTTTGATACCTGTATGCAATGTATAATGATCAAGTCAGGGTAACTGGAATATCTGTCTACCCTGAACACTTTTCTTTGTGTTGGCAACATTCTAATTCTTCCAGCTATTTTGAAATATACAATAAATTATTGTTACCTATAATTTCCCTATTGTACTATTCCTTCTAACTGTATTTTTGTACTCAACCAACTTCTTTTTCATTTTCAACCTAACAACCCTTCAGTGCAACAGAAGTTGACAGTGTCTGGAGTTAGAAGTATTGCTGTTGCATCTATGTCAAAAAGAACAAGTCAGAGCCCTCTACCTGAGCCAGCAGGCAGAGCTTCAGGGACCGTGGGGGCAACTGCCTTCTGTGGGCCTGTGGTTCCGAGGCCCTTTCCATCTTGCCAGAATGCACTGGGCCTGTGCAATGTGATTTGAGGCACTGGCCACTGGACCAAAACAGCTGGAGAGTTTAATCAATTTAAGGACAAAAGTTGGCCCAACTTTTTGAACATACTGACAAATCAATTTTGTTAAAATGGCCAATGCCAGAAACCCTGTTTAAAAATAATGCCTAAAACATAATCGGAATAGGGAAGATCCATACTGACCCAAGTACCTTCAGGCCAGCATCACCCACATGCTCAGCATATGCCAGTAAACTCAGTATCTGCTTTTAGGCCAACTCTCTGCCCTCCTCCTGTCCTTTCATTCACTCTTTCTCTTCTGGGCAGTGTCCAGCTTGAAGGTGGGAACATCGTATTGGCTTAGGTAGGTATATCCTAGCCAGATGCCAAAAACAGCAATATGTTGCCATACGTAAGTTTTTCTCCTACATCCACACACCTAAGCAGCCAGCAATACAATCAATCCCCTCACACTACAAACATACCAAGGAAAGCTCGACACTTAATTCTCTTCAAAGAATTTGTCACATACTTTTAAAAAATAACTGTCTCAATTTACCTAGACGAAGCAAAAACACAAATGTGGCAGTATTCATAGCTTTTCATTTCCCTTTGGTCTTTATCTGCTAAGCCTCTCTCTCCCCTCACTTCCAATAGTTCTTTCTCAACACTGTTCACTAATTGGTGTTTGTTAGCCCCATTGTTTTGTGGTACCACATTTAACATTTATTAGGTTCATATACTTATATAAGTGTACCTCCAAGCTCTGTAATTTATTTCACTGGTCTATTTGTTTACCCTTGAACCAGTATTATACTGTTTTTGTTACTAGGTTTTGTGTATGATTATAGCTGACAGGGCAAGTTCTCAACAAAGTTGTCCCAAGCAAGAGAATGAACTATCTCTCCATTTGATCAGAATTTTTTTAATATACTTTAACAGAATAGAGAGGCCTTAGACATTCTTCATTTTGTACTTTATAACTTTTTTTGCTATGGTGAATATTAATTTCTGATTATATTTTATGATTGATTGGATTTTTCTGCTAAAGAGAAATGCTATTGATTTTTTGTGTGAGTTGACCTCGTATCTGGCAAATTTTATCTCTCTAATTAGGGATCAGTTTTTAGAGGTGGAATTTTATTTCTACTCCCTCAATTAAGATGGTTCTATTTCATACAAATGGCAAGCAGGTATATGAAAAGGTGCCCAACATCATTAATCATCAGAGAAATGCAAATTAAAACCACAAAAATATGTCACCTCACACTTGTTAAGATTGCTATTATCAAGAAGTCAAAAGACAATAAGTGTTAGTAAGGCTGTAAGGGAAGGGAATCCTTATGCATTGTTGGTGGGAATGCAAGCTGGTATGGCAATTATGGAAAACAATACAGAAGTTCTTCAAAAAATTAAAAATAAAGCTACCCTGTGACTCAGCAATCCCAACTGGGTATATTTCCAAAGGGTATGAGATCAGTATGTTGAAGAGATAGCTGCATCCCCATGTTTACTACAGCATTATTTATAATTTCCAAGATATGTAAACAATCTAAGTGTCTGCTAACAGATGAATAAAGACATTGTGGTATACATAGAATACTATGCAGCCATAAAAAGAAAGAAATAATGAGCTTTGCAGCGACATGGATGAAGTCAGAGGGCAATATCCTAAGTAAAGTAACTCAAAAGCAGGAAACCAAATTCCACATATTCTCACTTATAAATGAGGGCTAAACAATAAGTATAACTGACATAAAGATGGAGATAAGAGACACTGGGGATTCCAAAAAGTGGGGAGGCTGAAAGGGGGGACCATGGTTGCATATTATTTATCAGGTACAATGTTCACCATTTGGATAATGGGTAAACTAGAAGACCAGTCCTCACCAGTACACAGTATATCCATGTAACAAGCATGCACATTTTGATTCTGTCCCAGAATCCAAAATAAATTTTTTTCTTAAAATTATGGTGTATATAAAGATATACAATAGAATATTATTCAGCCTTAAAACAAGAAGGAAATTCTGCCATTTGCAAAACTAGTGGACATTAAGCTAAGTGAAATAAGCTAGACACAGAAGAGACAAATACTGCATGATCTCACTTGTATAAGGGATCTTAAAAAGTTGAACTCATAGAAATCAAAAGTAGAAGGGTAGTTGCCAGGGTTTGGGGTAGGGGGAAATGGGGACATGTTGTTCAAAGGGTACAAATGTGCAGTTATAAATGAACAAGTTCAGCTGGGTGCGGTGGCTTATGCCTGTAATCCCAGCACTTTGGGAGGCCAAGGTGGATGGATCACTTGAGGCCAGCAGTTCAAGACCATATGGGTCAACATGGTAAAACCCCATCTCTACTAAAAAAAATAAAAACAAAAAAATACAATCAGCTGGGTGTGGTGGCACACACCTGTAGACCCAGCTAGTCGGGAGGCTGAGGCACGAGGATTGCTTGAACCTGGGAGGCAGAGGTTGCAGTAAGCCAAGATTGTGCTACTGCACTCCAGCCTGGGTGACAGAGCTAGACTCTATCTCAAAATAAAATAAAATGAGTAAGTTCTAGAGACCTAAAGTTCAGCATGGTGTTTATAGTCAATAATTGTCTATTGTATACTAAGAAAGTAGCTTTTATGTATTTGCACCACACATAAGGTTATGTGTATGCTAATTAGCTTGAATGTGGAAATCATTTCACAATACATACATATATCAAAACATTATATTGTTTACCTTGAATATATACAATTTTTGTTTTTCAATCGTACCTCAATACAGTTGAAAAAAAGATTGATTGTACTTGCCTTTATAGTGAGAATTTCTTACAATCTAGGCATTTTTTTTTTTCCTCCTAAGGCCTATACTGTCGCAATCAAGACTTGTCTCTGCAAATGTAAATACCAATCTAGAAGCAAGACTAGGGTGTAGCTGGGGCAAATGGATAACAATTTCTCTGTGGCCAAGGAATATACAAATACTTGAGTATAAAACCACAAGTCACCCACTGGTACAGGGCTCATACTCAGAGAATCAACAATAATTCCTACAAACCACCTGGCTCCTTACTTTCTACATATATCCTTCTTTGTTTCTTCATTTCAGAATGTCCAGGTCTCAACTTTAGGCAAGAGAAGCCAAAAGTAAGCAGTCAACAATAGGTCCAAATCAGTAGCAAATACTCTAGAAATCAAGACAGAAACCCTCTCTCCTCCACCTCTTCCCTGGGTGCCAGAAGGAAAAAGCAGTGGGGAACGAGGAGCCTTTCCTTTCAGGATATTTGCCAAGCATTCTTGTCTCACTGAATTGTAAGTGGTATTATTTGGGGCATAGGAAAGACATAGAAGGGTTAAGTAATGTGCCAGATGTAACAGGATAGGGAAAAAATACATTATCTTCCTGGAATTTGATCTACAGTAAGAGCCAGTCTGGTGGAGGCTGTGCCTCTCCATTTTCCTTTCAGTAGTAGGTTTTTAAACCCAATTATCCAGACATTTTTTTCAGCTCTTTGTTTTATTTTACTTGTACAATTAGTCTTCAAGTTGATTTGAAAACAACAACAAAAAACAAAATGTAACTTTGAAAGATGTAGAAAGCTAATATTCTCCTGCAAGGCTTTAAAGTACCACCAAAGTTAGTGCATTCTTAGCATTTGAATACAGGCCCTGCACTCACTGCTTCCAGTAATAATTTGCTTCAGATAACTTTGCTATTGGAGTGTTTTGGGATAGGTGCTCTGACACCTCTTAAGGCAAATTCCAAACTCTTCTGGAAAGTATTTTGTAAAAGAGAAACAGTCATGGGGAAGGATTACCAAGGGGAATTTTGGAACCCAGCCACAAAATTAGGCAACTTTTCTTCTCAAGGACCTGTAACTTCTGCTCAGTTTTAGTATTTATATGGACACAGCCCTTGCATTCTGACATTTTTAGAAGAAATTAAGCTGTGCCAGAGATCTGGGATCAGTGACAACCACAATGGTCTCCTTGGAAAGCAAAAATGCTCCCGGAAAAAGTCAAGTCACTTACCTGTCAATCAAACTGCCAGTCACTTCTCACGAATAAGATTGCTAAATGGATAGGAAAATACCACCTTTGTTCTAAATTTAGGAGATGAAGGAGGACAAGGGAGAGGAGAAGGAAAGGTGATAAAGAGGGAGGAGGTGGAGAGTAGAGAAGAGGATTCTGGCAATGAAAATTCCAGCTAGGTAAAGGGAGATGGAGCTGAAAGGACAGAAATATCAATATAGAATGGACAACCAAAGGAATCAGACAGTGGAGTTCTGGTAAATCACAGTAGGGAGAGATAATGGCTATTTTAAGTCACATCTCAAGCTGAGTTGAGTTCAAATTCTGATTCCACTTCTTTCCAGCTGAGCAATCCTGGGCTTGTTCTTTACCCTTTCTGAACTTCAGTTTCCTCGTGTGTAAAATGAGTTTTACTATCTTCACCTTACCATGCTATTAGCAGGATCAAAGTAATGCGTATAAATTTTGACAACGAACCCTTGGTCTTTCTTAAGACTGATTAGCCTGGAATATTCTGAGCTACCCTGCTGTGTTCTTGGGTAATTTAGTTGCCTTGGAAGCCAGAGGGTAAGACCACACCCCTGAGAGTGGAGGTGGAGCTTCTCTGAGGGAGATGGAAATCACAGCTGACATTACTCTTGGTGAAGGCTAGCTCAAAGCTGGGATAGGAAATCCAGACTGTGGAGGTGGGCAGGGATTGCAGGGGGAGCGTTTTCCTTTGTGGAGGTGGAGGTTGGTCTTAGGCCTTTCTTTAGTGAATACACTGTCAGAAGTGCAGAGAGAAGTGTGAAGAGAAGACAGACGATTCCTTCAAGATGGTGGCCAGCTGAGAGAAAGGAAGAGCTTGCTCAGAACCTCCTGGGCCCAGTAGCTCTGAACATCACACAAAGGTTAGTCTGTTTTGTGCTTTCCTTTTGCTATTCCTGACTTTCAGTGAAGGTTTTCACTGAAAAGAATTGCAGCCTACTCCCCACTATCCTTGTGGGTAAATGAGCCTAAGGGAAGGCTCAAGGGGAACAGGTGAAAGTAACAAAGGCCAGAGAAAAACTGGTCTCCAGAGGCAGGAGGGGAGGGAATAGATGTCGTGGGAAACAGAGGGCAGCATTCCAGAGCCTGAGTAGCTCATGACAACTGGGTGGACTGAAGGGGACAGGTTCACCTGCTCCAGAGAGCCCAAAAGATAGGGAGAACATTCTGATAAACACTGGGATTTATGCAGTCAAGTGGGTGGCAGCAAGTATAAGCTTCTTTTAATTGATACGTTTCCCAATTACTGTTAACTCCAGTCTAGAATCAAGATGGTAGTTACTTATCTTCCAGGAAAAGATTTTTTTTTTTTAAGTATTCTATCATTACTGGTTTTGGACGTGAGTAACTTCCTGCCATGGTGGTCAGCTTTACATAAAGCCCATGAAAAAAGCACCCAATCAATCCCTACTTGTTCTGCAAAGTGGCCAGCCACAGAAAACCCTCTGGGGCTGAGGCTGAACGTTTCCTCGTTTGAAATGTCCCCTAACTGCCTCCTTGCTCCTTTGCAGCTGGCCAGTAAGTGCTAAAAGTACCCCAAGATCAATGAATCACCCCTGCTTCTCCATCCCACCTTAGCAGAAAGCTGGTCAATCAGATTCTTGTCCCAGCATTTCTTTTTACTGTCTAAAACTTCCTCTTCTTTACACCCTCAAGCCCCTGCTGAAATGAAAGTGATAGCAGATGGGTTCCCTTGCTGTGAGTTTATGAATAAACAGCCTATGTTAATTTTGTCCTGAAACCAGTTTGTCTTTGCAAATGGGAAGCCAGTCACAGAAACATGGCATTTTCCAAATGAGAAATTTGGAGGAAAGCCCCTAGAGAAGCAAAGGGCTTCTATTTCTTGTAGTTTTCTGGAGTTTCATGCTCTTTACCCCTCCTCCCTACTCAAAGCCTTTATAGGTGAATCATGGGGCCTCATTGTAGGTAAGTAAGCAAGAGGGTCTCTTGATGGTGTGAATAGCTGGAGAGGCAGAAAAGTGTTTAGAGAGCGAGGATGTCTCTGGTGCTCGTGAGACCAGCTAATGCAAACTTCAGGGTTTAATTAATATAATTTTGAAAAATAAAATATATGCACTAGATTGAAATATCAAACCAAATTAACATGTGTTAAACATCTCCCATGTTCGGGGTAATATATAGATAAGAAATACTATGTAATGGGAACTTAATTAAATTCAAGCAATTCTGGCATCCCTAGAAGTTCTTATAAAAAAAATCCAGATTCTAATTTTGGGAATTCCACTGAACCTAGTGAACAACACGTCAAAATAGGCTACGGGATTCTAAGATGCTCTTTGAGCTTGGTCTGGAGGGTTTCATCTAAAGTGACTGGGCGCCTTTATTTATGAAGAAGTTTAAAATTTCTCCAAAGCAATGAGCACCAGTTAGCTTTATTGCACACCAGGCAGGATATCATATACCATTCTTTGTGCAACTAAATTGTCTGCAGGTGCCAGGAAAGTATAGTACAAATGAGTTTTTTGTTGACGCTAATGCCCAGATCCTGGTGGCTTTCAGTCCACATTGACCTATGAAGGACTTCCACATCCTGCCTCCCCTAGTCTTCTCCAATTATTCCCCAGTTCTCACCGGCACAGTCCAGCTGCTTTCACTGATGCCCTTCATGAGGAGGCACATCTCTTGAAGACAGCCTCCTTTGCTGCTCACCGCCCTGGGCTCTCTGAGCAGCAAAGCTACACTCGGGTTAATGACTCTGAGAGTCCAGGGGCAAGGGAGGAGAACTGGCTTCTCAAGTCTGGAGGGCTCACCTCAGCCTGAGACCACCCCAGCTTCGTCCAGACACAGACTTTCAGGACCAGCAAATCCTGCTGCTTTGGTTTGGATGCCTTTCTCCTATGGGCCTCAAAACCGATCCCTCAAGGCCCCAGAGGTCCAAGGGTGCAGGGATCACGTCACAACCAAATCACCCATTTCTTACTGCTTTTTCTCCTGCCCTCATCCTATCTTGCATAAAATTCTTTCTCCTTTCTTCAGTAAAACCCACAAAGACCCAGGCATATCTAAATCCATCAAGGTCACCTTCTTAAAGGTCACCATGCTTAAACAGCTACATTGAATCCCAGCTTGACCTAGCTGAGGGCACCCAAAGACAATTTGAATTGAACCTGTGAACTTTGGTGTGGAGAAGAGGGGTAGTTTGAATCACCTGTTTCACTCTGATCAACCTATAGATCTTGGACTGGCGTGAGAGCCACCAATGGATCTATGAGGTCTACATGTGGATTGGCGAGGGCTTCCAACTGACTACCTGAAGCTCTGTGGAGTGTGAACTGCAGGGGTAATAGGACACCTACTTCTTTAGGACTGGGGACATCTCTAACCTCTGGACCCCTGTCCAGAAAGAATTTCCTGTTTCTACTACTTGGAAGTAGCCTCTGTGTCACCTCACCATAGCTCAATATGCCTCTCAAGCAGCTCATGCCTTACTCTGCTTTAGGATTTGTGCGAACGGCCTCGACTTTATTATATAGTTCACAGTACAAGAATCCATCCACTAGACTGAGGCTCTGCTTAAGGCCATTGTTGAGCAGTATTTGTTCATTTCACTTAAGTTCTATTCAATTTGGTTGTGCCTATTTGCGGCCAGCTCTTCTGGAATGTGACAGGAGAAACTGAGCTGATGCAATAGAGCAACATCCACCCCTCCCTCCCCACGGCCCCCTAGCACCCTGGCCATGTCCTAGCAGTAGACTCCCATATAAACTCACCCCCACCCTTGGGCCAGCTCTCTCAATTCTTTTGGACACAGAGGAGTGCTCATTCTCCTGTTCAGCTGTGGTCTTGGGAATGCCTTTAGCCTCTTCCCAGTGTAGCTCCTGGCTGCCCTTCCAAGGCCTTGGTGCCTGAGGCCCCTCCTTCCTCCTCACCAGGAGCTCCCACCTGGGCCTCTGACAGGAAGGTGAGAAATACCCAAGTAAATCAGCAGAGGCTCTCAAATTGGCAAACAGCTTTATTTTCTTTTTAGAATTCCAATACCTAGTTTGGTGAGACAGGAGGTTTCATGAGCTGCCTGTGGGAGGGTAAGTTGTTTCATCACTTCTGGAAGGCAATTTGGCTAAGTGTCAAGCACTGCTAAAATATTCACATCCCTTAATCCAGCAATTTTTCTTTAGAGCAAGTTTCCCGCAATTCACAGAGAAAAAAAGAAAAATTTTAAAAGGCACTCAACCTCACTAGTAATAAAGAAAATGCAAATCCAAACACCAAGATGTTTTTAAGCACTAGATTGGGAGAAATGTAAAAGGTTGGTAAGGTGGTTAAGGGTGTGGGATGTGGGCATTTTAACATACTGCTTCTTTGAATGTGAAGTGGCCCAGCATTTCAGGAAAATCACCTAGCATTATATATTAAAATTAAAAATATACATTCCCTTTGAACAAATAATCCCAATTCTCAGGCCTACTTTAAAGAATTAAAATCATCTCATCAGCACATAAAGGTACATGTGGATGTTTAATACAACATCATTAGAAACTTAGAAACTCCCCAAACTTATAAACATGCATTTCTATTTATGGGAAATGACTTAACAAATTATGGTACATTTACATTATGGACTATTTATATCCTTTGCCCTAGAACATTGCTTGATATATATTAAGTGAAAATAATTTCAGAGAAACTAGTGTTATTAAGACTACATGTTTACTAAAAACAAAAACCATTCAATATTTCACTCATTTTTTAAATGAGTGATCTTGATTCACTGCAACTTCCACCTCATGGGTTCAAGTGATTCTCCTGCCTCAGCCTCCCAGTAGCTGGGATTACAGGCACCCACCACCACACCCAGCTAATTTTTTGTATTTTTTTAGTAGAGACAGGGTTTCACCATGTTGGCCAGGCTGGTCACAAACTTCTGACCTCAGGTGATCCACCTGCCTCAGCCTCCCAGAGTGCTGGGATTACAGGTGTGAGACAAGTATTGTTTAAAATTGCAACAAAAAAGCTTAAATGTCTTACAATCGCTATATAAATAATGAATATTATTTGTATGGAGTACCTATGAAGTCATTAAAATTACATTTTTAAAAATTTTTAATAAAATGAGAAAACAAATGATAATTTTGTAGTGAACAACATTTATATACTTACAGTAATTCCCATTTCCATAAAACATATTTCTGTGTATATGTATGGGAAGAAGCCCTGGCAAGAAATGTTCAGGATATTAACAAGTTTCCTTTTATAACTTCCCCTTGTCTATTTTCCAAATGATGAGCAGTAAAGCCTTTTAAAGGGAAAAGAGCTTCTGTGCTTGCCTCCAAGCTTAGAAGATGGTAAAGGACAGGTTTTCCAGCTTCCATTTTTCTTCACCTGGTTGAGGAGGAGAATCCCAGGTGACATGGGAATTGTGGCACTATTAAATTGGGAAGGAAGGCAGACCGCGTCTAAAGACAGAGGCCAGCCTAAGCCAGAAGAGGAGGGAAAGTCAGAGGGTTTTACAGGAGCAAGTAGAGATTCTGATTTAGCAGTCAGAACTTCAGAACTGGAAAGGAATTTGGAAATTATCTAATTCCTTGCTTCTCAAAGTATGGTCTGTGGAACACCCAGGAGCTTGTTAAAAATCCAGAATCTCCAGTTTTACTGTAAATCTAATAAATCAGAATCTGCATTCTAACAAGATTCCCAGGTGATTTTTTGCACATTGCAGCTTGAGAAGCAACAGACATTCCTGTGATTTATGATATTACGATGGGGAATCTGCAACTCTTAAGGGGCAAAATGATGAGTTCAAATCCACATAACTATTTTAGTGGTAAAAATTGGACCAAAAAACATGTCTTTTAACCCCTGAGCCATTGTTTTCTCACTATATCTTGCTGCCTGTCACTATATCACCCAGCTATTCACCCTATTTGGTATACATTATGTGGTACCTCCTCCCAAGCCTTTTCCATTCCAGCAATTTTTACAGGTATGTATTTTATTCATTATGCCTTTATTGCACTGAGACAAATTATTTTTGCTGTATGGTGATGGGTGAATTCAAGGTCAGCTGCCATTGCTAGCATTATTGAGAGTTCCTTTGTCTGACTCCTTGGAAGCTTTTTAAATGTTTGTTGCAATTGGTCTTTAGTCCCTTATTAATTTGCTGTCACCAGATCCAAGTGAAATCGTGGTCCAAAAGAAAACTGAATGGCTCAGAATTTCTGACCTCAGACTCAGCACAAACCTCTTTCCCATCCTACTCTCCCCCTTTGTTCTGTGTTCCACCTTGCTTCTGCTCCCAATCTCTTTTCTTCTTTCACATTTATCAACGTTTTAATTATGCACCAGGATTGTGATCACAGATTTATTAAATGTTTAAGCATATATCCCTTGAATGATGGTTTCTCAGTAATAAGGTACATTCAGAAGGAGGAGAGCAGGTCAAGCATGGGTGTAATTTGGAAGAGTTTGACATCAGCCATTTAATCTCTGACAGGGTTAATCACAGCTTTAGTTTTTCAAGACCCAGACTTGCTGAACTGTGCCTGCCAAGGTCAGTTGGGGTGTCCCAGATTAATTTTAAAGACACGTGGCTGCTTGGAGTTCACTGAGTTAGCTCACAATATACTTTTTTAAATTACTCATTTTATTTCCACTCAAATTAGGAACCAAAATATAAGTTACCTTGAAAGGGCTAGAAAATAATATGCCATTATAACAGAAAATAAAATTAATAGATATTGTTGCATTTATAAGGCAAGGAAAATTCTTAGAGAAAATCTGCCTTTTTGAAGACAACATACAGGACATGTTGGAAAAAATACTGAGTGTTGAGTTAATCCTAATTAATAAAGACTTAATTGATATCTCTTCTGTATAAGGCTTTGTTTTACATGTTGTAGGGAGTCCAAAGATAGCTCTTTGATGGAGTTTATAGTGTAAGCATAAGGATAAGAGAAACAGTCAACATCTTTCATTTCAGCCAGAATATCAGAATCATGGGAGGTCTACATTCTGTGGGGGTTTGTCCACAGAGTTTAGGTGTATGTGAAATTCAAGAGGAGCTTTTAAATATAGACTGTGTAACAACTTTCCACTTTATTTATAAACCTAAAAAGTTCAAAACTATAACATGTAGGTTTTCTAATAAGTTAGAAGTTGTGATGGTTAATACTGAGTATCAACTTGATTGGATTGAAGAATGCAAAATATTGAATCTGGGTGTGTCTGTGAGGGTATTGCCAAAGGAAATTAACTTCTTAGTCAGTGGGCTGGAAAAGGCAGACTCATCCTTAATCTGGTGGGTACCATCTATTCAGCTGCCAGCGTGGCTGGAATATAAAGCAGACAGAAAAATGTGAAAAGACTAGATTGGCCTTGCCTCCCAGCCTACATCTTTCTCCTGTGCTGGATGCTTCCTGCCCTCAAACATCAGACTCCAAGTTCTTCCAAGTTCTTCGGTTTTGGGACTCAGACTGGCTCTCCTTGCTCCTCAGCTTGCAGGTGGCCTATTGTGGTTCTGTGATCATGTGAATTAATACTTAGTAAACTCCATATATATGTATATGTATATCTATCCTATTAGTTCTGTCCCTCTAGAGAACCCTGACTAATACAGAAGTATATAAAGAAAAATATTAACTGTCCAGCTTTTCCTCTCTCCAAGTCTACCTCTCCCAAAACAAAATAATGTCAATTGTCAGGTATATCCTTCCTCCCTTAGACATATGCTACTGTCTCAAACTCTGCTGCTGCTGTTACTGCTTGTGTGTATTTTTTAACCCAAATGGTATATCATATATACTCTACTCTGCAATTTTTTTTTCATTTCCTAGAATACTAAATATTTTCTCAGCTTAATACACATTGATTCAGCCATTCCTTCTAATATATCTACAATCTACAATGTTTCCTACTATGACTATTCCAGGATCTGGTCTACCATTTTCATAGTGATAGACATTCAGATTGTTCCCAGGATTTTATTACATAGTGAGTTAAATTTTGAAAGGAAGAGATGGAATCAAAGAGTCAAAAAGGCAAAGAAATATAACTTTGGCTTAAAGTGGTCCTTGTCCCAGTAGTTCCTGTATAGTCATGCCTTGTTGGCTGCTGTGCTAATAGGGACCCTCCCCACCGGTTTCTGGGCTTTTTCAGCTATCACTGACAATTCTCATAGGCCTTCTTATATTTTATGCTATACCAGAGACCCATAATTCCCTCTTGTAATTGTGCCTCCTTATTCTCACACCCTGTTAAGGATCCAAACATATCTCTCTCAGAAAGCAGAGATCAATAGAATTATCACCTATTCCTGTAGTCACACTGATTGAATTGTATGGAAATGTGATCCAAGCTGACCAATGAGATTTTGCCTATGATAATTAGAATTGGGATCTTGAAGTGGGGTGAGGATCATGTGAAGTACTGAAACTGATAAGTCGTGTGCAGCCGAGGTAGGGCTTTTTATGTGAGCCAAATACTCGCCAAAACAGAGAAACAGAGAAGGTCAGACGGCACAGAGAATGCAGAGAATGAAGCCAAGTGGGGGGAGAAAGAGACAGACAGACAGACAGACACACGCACACACACACAAAATCCTTTTTCATTTCCCATTAACTCTTCAATTTCTGGTTCCAGTTCCTTATGAGGACTGATGAAACTTACTAACCATGAATTCCAGAAGACACTTCTGTCTTCTTCTAATAACTTCCTTTTGTATAAATGTTTGATTTTTTAAAAATATTTGATTGTTTTGTTTGTTTTTAATAACTCCCAACCAAGTGATTCTTAACTAAAACCTTCAGCCAGTAGTGGGTTGAGGGAAAATTATTCTTCTCCCACCAGATTTAAGCTGAAATAGACATAGCATAGGTATCTTACTTGGAGACGTGATAGCTTACTTTCTTTCTGTATAGAGAAATGTAAATTGTGTGATTTATCAATAGCAGAATGCTTATCATATTGGATATATCCCCATAGTGTGAAGATTAATGAGTGTCTGTTTTCAATAAATGTTTTTTCTAAGAGATTGAGAAAAAAAAAGTTAACACATTTCATTCATTGAACTTATTTGAGGCTGCACCTCTGATAAAAATTGAGTCATCAGAAGAATCAGTGCACTCATCCCGGTATCATGGAAAGAGTGTGGACCTAGGAATCAGAGATGGCTGGGTTGTGTTCTGCACATCTTAGTTGTGTGACATTGGAAACTAGAACCTCAGTTCCTTTTCCATAAACTTAGGACAATGCACCAGATTATAGGGGCAGGATGGTAAATGAAATAATGTATGCAATGCTCGGCACATAGTGAGCACTCAACGGTAATAACTCCATCCACCTCTCTCCTCCTCATCCCTCTAACTTGTCTGCCTGCCACTATCTAGAAATCAGGTTGCTTTGCTCCCTATCTTTTCTAAGGTTGAAGCCACTCATCTCTCCTCTGATGTCATGAAGCAAGGTACAGAACAAAGGTAATAGGAGACCATGGTGCCCAGCCAGAGACAGATACCAGGTGAAAGTGACAGAGTCCTGAACGGGTGAAGGGGAAAGGGGGAAGAACTTCTTGGGTAGCCAAAAGCCTTGTGCATATTGCTCACATTAAAAGCTGTCAGGCTAAAAAATTTCACGACCAACCATTGAGCTCTTTTACCACTACTCCAAAAACCAATTCTGCCAAATAATTAAAATGCCAGGTTGTTTGGAGACACAGTCATAGATAATGGCATGTAGTTGATCCTGAGCTGTTTTCTTTTTGCTAATGCTTGTTCCCCAAGCAGTTTTCTAAGCTGACAGCTACAGCTACTTACAGTTGAATGTTGATTAAATGTGGCCGTATGCTGGAATTGTATCATTAAAGATTGACCAGTCCTCTCTCCAAACAGCTGACAAGCTAGAATGAGTAGATAAAAAGATGTACACACAAACACATGCACTTGAGGGATAATTAAAGAAAGTGGCTTTAAAAAATTAGGCCATGTCACACCTGTAATCCCAGCACTTTGGGAGGCTGAGGTTGGTATATTACTTGAGTTCAGTATTTTTAGACCAGCCTGGCCAACATGGTGAAACCCTATCTCTACTAAAATACAAAAATTAGCTGGGTTTGGTGGCATGGGCACCTATAATCCCACCTATTCAGGAGGCTGAGGCAGGAGAATTGCTTGACCCCAGGAGGCGAAGGTTGCAGTGAGCCAAGATCATACCACTGCACTCCAGCCTGGGTAACAGAGCCAGGCTCTGTCTCAAAAAATATATGTATATATTAGGACATGAATAAAATTGATATTAAAGAATTATGAAGTTCTTAGTATCACTGGTCTCTGCAGGAAAGGTGAAGATGTTTTTCTTTAATTTCAAGAACTTCTAGTCAAAAAAACCCAAAAAGCGTGTGGAAGAACTAATACTGGCTAGGGTTGTCTAGGTAGGAGATAGGACTACATAGGAGCTCTTTACCACACTCACATATCCTGCTGGACTGAGTCATCACTCATTAACATGGTTGATTGATTTGCTGAGTGATTGATTCATTCATGCATACATACAACAAACAGTTTTGTATACCTACTATGTACCAGGCACTGAGGACACAAAAATAAGAAGCTTTAAGACTTCTTACCATAGGGATTTTCAGGGTAAGACAAACATATGGACAGATAAATTGCACTAAATTTTTGAGTTATAACAAAAGCGTTACTATGTTCTGAGGAAACCTGTAAGGCAGAGCTGTTCAGTTTATATAGGGGAATTAGAATATTTTTTAAAGGTGACATGAGAATTAACCATCTCATTTTGTATGCTTAGAATTAGATAGATGGATAGATAGGTAGATAATTTATAATTATATATATATACATGTTGGAATTATATATGTATACATATATGTATATACACACACAAACATACACACACATGATGATACCCTTTCCCCTGCCACTTAGTGCATGTACAAATCATATGGAAATTAGAGGGAAGGAAAATGAAAACAGAAACCTCAAATATATTCACAATTGGGGTTCAGACACAGATGATCTGGGAGACTACATGCATGCGTGAATGAACTTCCCTGGAAGCTAGATTTAAGGGCAATACTAGGACCCTGGAGTGAGAAGTCACCAGAAGAAAGGAGCCAGGCATAAGCAGCAATACTCCATGACAGCCAGAAGTTCGGAGAGGAGAGGCGGTTCAGGTGGCTGCGTGGGAGCACATGGCAGTCTGGCTATCCAGAAATGCATGGACACACTGGGGAGAAAACAGATGCATATGTGGACATAACAAGCTGATTCTTATCACCTGGAAGCTCAAGTGACCATGCTTTGGGCCCTCTTAACTTTGTGTGACACAAAAGGAAAGAGCTTTCTACTTTACACACACACACGTGCCACACACAAACACACACATGCACCCACATGACTGAGCGATCATGAAACCATGAAGTGAGACATTGATGTTCAGGAAAGATCAGCTGAAAGTTTTGCTGCAGGACTCCTTTAAAGCAAGATTCCCTACTGCCTCCAACTAAAGTCTCGTTTAGTCAACCATCTGATAAGCATGTATCAAATTCCTGTTCTGTGCCAGTGACAGTGTTTAAAAATGCATCTGTTGGGCACTCACCCTTTCTGTCCTTGGTCTAAGCAAAGACCTGTGGAAGCTAAAATGGCACAGTTGGGCCCGTTCCTTATTACATGAGATGGGAACAGATTTGGAATGGGGAAGACATTGGTTTCTGTGGAGGAAGATATGAAATCATTGTAAATAGAGCTGGGAACTGAATGGGAACCACTCTTCATGCTCTGGGGCAATAGGCAAGTGGACCAGACAGGAAGAAGGGGAGCACTGAAGAAAAGATTGTAAAAGGATAGCATAGCATAGCATAGCATTAACATAGCATAGCATAGTGGCTTAAAGAAAGCTTCTGCCGTCAGACAGCCTGGATTTGAATTCCAGCCCTACCAGTGATGTTGAGCTGGTTATTTAACTTTGTTTTACCTCAAAACCCTTATCTCTAAGATGGAGATGTCAATTAAACTTATAGTATTTATAGCATTTTATAAGGTTGAAATGCGTGTAGGCCACTAGTTAATATTTTCAGAGCAGAACAATCTCATTTTATATTTCCCAACCCCAAATTTTTATTGAGAAATATTTCAGAGATGCAGTGGGTGTTGTGCTGTGTCACCCAGATCCCCCATTGAGAACTGAAGAGTTTATTCTCCCAGCTGTTGGGTGTTGTCACCATTGACCTGCTCAAGGTCATGCCGCCTTCCCAGAGCAGTCCCTATCCAGTGATGTTTGACACCCAGGGTTGGAGGTTGCAGGAAACAATGACCCTGTCCTCTCACCCTAACATGGACCAACAAAGAAGGGCCCTCCCGGCCGCAAACCCTTCATGGATCAGCCCAGCTGAGCCCTTGCATTAGTAGCACAGTCCAACTTCTTCCTCTCCCCAATTCTGATTCCTTTCTTCCCCCGACCATATTGATCCTGAGGGCATTCCCTAATAGACCTTCTGCAAACTAATCTCCATCTCAGAATTGGCTTCCTGGAGAATGTGACTTTCAGCAATAGAAAATTGGAAAGAATAATACAATAAGCACTCATAGACCCTCCACTGAGATTTGACAATTCTTAACATTTTGCCCAAGTTGTTGCCTTCTCTCTCTCGGTCTCCTTCTTTCCCCTCCTTCCATTTTAAAAGTAAGTGGCAAAGAGTATGACACTTTACCCTTAAATACTGGGATGAGTATTTCCTAAGAATAAGGACTTTTTTTTTCTCAAAAATCTCACCACCATTATCATGGTCATATCTAAGGAAATTAACAATTCTCTGGTGTCCATTCAAATTCAAATTGTCCAAAAATGTGTTCTGCAGCTGTTTATTTTCAAGCCAGGATTCAATCAAGGTTTATAAACTGTGTTGGGTTATTATGGGTCTCTTAGTTTCTTTTAATCTGGAATTTTTTTGAAGGGGAAGGCAAGTTTTTGAAGAGTCAGGCCAGTTTTCTTGTAGAATGGTTCATTCTAGATTGCCTGACTGCTCCTTATGTGTCATTTTACTTTTTCTTATACGTTCTGTATTTCCTAAAATCTAAAGCACTTTCTGAAGGCTTGATTAGATTCAGAGCCAGCACTTTTGACAAGAACATTTCCTAGGTGCTATTTTGTATTTGATATTACATACCATCACTAGGCACATGTCAGACTGTTCTGCTGCAAATGATGCCACATCTTATATCCCTTGATTAAGGGAGTGGCTACCAAGTCACTTAATTACAAAGACCTATGTTCCTTTTTGTAATTAGTAATTAAAATGTGGATTGGTGCTTTGGTACTGAGTAAATGTTCTGCTCCCCAGCAATCTCCCAGTTCATCATTTTAGTGTCCATGTTCTTTGCCTAAAACAGCTGCATGTTGAAAGTTATAAAATAGTACTTTTCTAATTCTGTCATTACACTTCTATTAGCTGGCATTCTTCTAGAAAGGGGGGCTTTCCTGTCCATCCCCTGCACCTTGTTCTCTTTTTTTCTGTGTGTTGAATATCACTCTGGACATAAGGATTTTCTTTTTTTTGGCTGATGTGGACTCTTTCAAACTGGTGTGTGTGTGTGTGTGTGTGTGTGTGTTTTGGCATGAACCCATTAGTCTTTGAGCACTTCCTTACTTTCTGGTACAACAAAATATCATAGGCTTACCTTCTACTTTCACCTCTCAGTCTCTGAATCAGTCATATGTATGTTTTTTAATAAGCCTTGATTTCTTTTTGAGGGAAATGATATTTAAAATCCAGGATCCAGGGAGTAGGTATGCTCATTGCCACTGGTAAGAAAACATCTTTTAAAATAAAATCTTATGATCCCCCCAAAAGTAAAACAGATAGGCAGCTTTTGATTTGCAGCTGGGAGCTTAGAGCCTGTCTCTGTCTCTAAGATTCCGTCACAGGAGAAGTGAGACAATGAAAAAATTCTGCCTCTTAAACTGTATCTTTCTTATTTCGGAAAAGATATCAACATCCCATAAACTAAAAATGAGGGTCTCATTATTGTGCTCCAGAGATCAGAGAAGGTTTGCTTTCATCTTAAATGGAAAGAATTTATTTTCATCAAAATTGATGAGTGCCAACTTGAACAGAAGAGAGATCTTAATTAAAAAGTACCTGATTCTAGAAAACTCCTCTGGGTTTGAAAAAGTCAAAGACATTAGCCATTATTATATTTTTTCATTGTTTTAAAGAAAGATTTTTCTTTCTTTTGCCAAAGGGAGTACTGTTGTTGGGATATGCAGAAAAAGGCTCAATATTGATTTTTATACAAAAATTATTCTTTAATCAAGATACAAAAGGAAGAAATATATTGTAACAGTGAGAAAAATGTTTTGAGTATCCCGAAATACCCAGATATTCTCTTGTGACAATAAGCAGGGCACCAGGACTCTCATTACTGTTCTACTTAGAAGCTTCGAGGCATATGAATGGATACTTTGTTAGAGACATTTAACCAGAGAGCCTACTATGGAGAAAGATAAAGGCAGAGGAGTACTGAGAGTGTAGAAATGGCTCCCCTGTGCCCTTCAAATCCTTCTTGGTGATATGCCAGAAAATTCTCAGAGTCATCTGTGGGGAGAACCTGCCACCATTTCAAAGCTGTTTGAAATATGTGAATCGTGGGATACACTCAGGTACAGTAATTTCTATTCTCTATCAAAAAATCAATGCATAGTACTTTGGGAGGCTAAGATGGGCAGATTGCTTGAGCCCAGGAGTTCAAGACCAGCCTGGGCAACACGGCAAAACCCCATCTCTACAAAAAAAAAAAAAAAAAATTAGCTGGGCATGGTGGTGCATGTCTGGGGTCCCAGCTACTTGGGAGGCTGAGATGAGAGGATCACTTGAGCCTGGGAGGTGGAGGTTGCAGTGAGCTGAGATTGCGCCACTGCACTCAAGCCTGGGCAATCAGGGTGAGACTCTGTCTTGAAAAAAAAAAAAAAATCAACACATAGTGAGGCAGTGTCATATTCAGAACTATGATACTTACAAAATCATCCCTTTAGGATCTTATGGTCTAGTCTACATATGTACTAAATGAACACATTAAAAAACACATGATTAACAAGGTTTAGGAACAGCACAATGTAGAAAGTGCACTGGAACAGGAGTCAGAAGACCAAAGTTCTAGTCTTAACTCTGAAAAAAAAATCACTGTATTGCTGTGTGACCACAGACAAGTCACTTCACCTTTTGGGTGCCCTAGTTCCTAAGCTATAAAATGGAAGCCTACATGATCTTTCAGGTCCCTTCTGGTGTTAGCATTCTGTAATGTGCTGATGGGCAGGCTGGATGACCTGCACAAATCCTTACCCATGATAGGCTTTCAATAAATATTTAGTGGCTGGCTATTGGCATCTGTGACTAGAATCTCAAACGAGGGGCACAGGCAGTAAGGTACAGCAGCAGTTAAAAGGTAGGAGAGACACCATGGCCTGTGTCAATGACTTCCAGCCAACGAGCACCAGAAAGGGGCAAAATTGTAGTTGAACAAGTTGGGCTTACTACTCATTGTAGAAAGGAACAATGGATACCATGGGAAACTATGGCACATCTCATTAAGAAGTTCTTAGAAAGAACTTACTGTAGAATTTGGGCTAGCATCAGGTAATTTGGGGGAGTTTAAGGAGGGGAGTTTTACTTGGATTAGATGCTGTCAAGGAATGAGAGTACTTCAATGAGTAGGCATCTTAATAAACCTTATCTAGAAAGAGGGAGGGGAAGACTGGACCTAGGCTAAAGCTGTCATTGGTAAAGAAGTGGCAGTCACTCATATTAGCAGGATGGGGGCGTGTTTGGTCATTTCTGTGGTTGGACAATGTTCATGTTTTGTCTGTGTTCAGGCATGACTAGAGTGGTCTGTGATCTTGTTTTTGTCTTCATCTGTTGTGGTCACAGGATGACCTTATCTGATACCAATGTTCTATGAAATTGTTTATGGTGTAGTCTAGGAGAACCCCAAGGCCTTGCTAACAGACCAGGCCAGCCTTGCTATCATGATATGTACTCTTCCTTCCTGAGAGCACAGGCCCACATTTGACCTGAGTAGCATATGTGTGGCCCATTGGTTTATCTTCTGCTGTAGTATTCATTGTTCTACAGCCATATCTCGAATGGGAAAGGAAATGAATGTCAGTGGCTACTTTTTACAGCTCTCTTTTTCTGCTTCTTTGTGTATGAACCGAATATAACCACTTCTTATCTCCCAAATTTATGTGTTCTCAGTTTAAGTGAGCACTAAAAATTAATGACAGTCTCTAAATTTTAACTCTAAATTCCTGGGAGAGAGAATATGATTCACCTGTTTGGGTCAGATGGCTGTGCCTGTCCAATAAATTATCACTGAGAGTAAAGGACTGTGCAAGACAAATATTGTTCTCCAGGCCTACTCTTTAAAGGAGGACAATCCTCAGAAAATGAGGTCATGCAATGGGTATTGCCTAATGCAGGGACAACTTACCAGGGTCCATGTTAGGGATCTCAACAAGAGAGTAGAGTAATACTAAAGTTAATATTTTACATGGCTTTAGTGCTTTACAAAATCAAAACATTTCCATGATCATTTTTAACCTTCCTGACCACCCTGTCACATGGATACTCATTTCCCCTGAAAGTTGAGGGAGGTGAGGGTCATAGGAATTAAGGGATTTTCCTAAGCCTCTACCATCTGCTAGTCTAGCACTGAAACTAGAACCCTGGCCTCATGACTCCCAGGGAGAGCTTCCTTTATTATGTGCTTGAGACAGTTATTCCCAGACCCTGGGGACACATTAATGAGGGGTCAGTGGGAATTTGCTCAAGGTGAAACAGCCATTAAAAGACTGAGCCAGGGGGCCGGGCGCGGTGGCTCACGCCTGTAATCCCAGCACTTTGGGAGGCCGAGGCGGGCGGATCACGAGGTCAAGAGATAGAGACCAGCCTGGCCAACATGGTGAAACCCCGTCTCTACTAAAAATACAAAAACTAGCTGGGCACGGTGGCGCGCGTCTGTAGTCCCAGCTACTCGGGAGGCTGAGGCAGGAGAATCGCTTGAACCCGGGAGGCGGAGGTTGCGGTGAGCCGAGGTCGCGCCACTGCACTCCAGCCTGGCGCCCGGTGACGGAGTGAGACTCTGTCTCAAAAAAAAAAAAAAAAAAAAAAAAGACTGAGCCAGGTTTCCTGCTCAGTTGCCTGATTCTAAGCCCAGCATAGAAGCAGCAAAAGACTAGTAGAGTGAGGAAAATAACGAGAATAGAACTGTTTCTCCTCTAGAAAGGGAGAGAGGTGGTGGCAAAGGAAAAGAGGAGACATAAGACTTATTGCAGGCTTTCCCATACCTGAAAGGTTCAAGTGAAGCTCAAGAACCCTCACTGAGGACAGAAAACCCATGAAACCTGGGGGCATGTGAATAGGAATGATGAGGAAGAAACCAGGATGATGGGGTGAGTTCAGTGTCTCATTGGCTGCACAGTCTCCTCTCCCATGGTCTCATCTTTTGTGTACGGATTAAAGTGACTATCTTACTTAGGGGGGCAGAGAGAATAATGGGAATATGCCTGAAAATCCCTTTAAGCCCTCTAGCTCTATGATCTATGAATTTAATAAGCTCTACAATGCCAGAAGACCCTATGAAATTGTCTCTGGGGCTGTACTTTCTCCAATTCCCAAGAGTAGGAGCAATTGTGCATTGAATGCATTTTATAGATTTGGTTCTTTCTTTCTTATTTCACTGGGTTATTCATGGGGAAAATTCTCCAATAACTCAGCAGGTTCTGCAGGCTCTGGTGCTGCAGTCATTGGCATGACAGATGTCTTGGTGTCTCATGTTGTCATGATGAAGACTCTTTAACCAGATATAAGCTTGACTTAAACCAGTGAAGGATTTTTAAACTCCCTGGGGGAACTGCCAGTGGTGTTCAAGAGAGTGACAAGGCAGTTAGGTAGGTGACTTTAGACTTAGAACAGGCAGAATTCCAAAGAGCATCAATGCATTTGGGGAAGTTTGGTTTAAGAAGGTGAGGACTCCCTTTAAGATGAAATATAAACATCATAGTGCTCAGGACATTTTCTTTCCTCTTCATGCTTCCATTAAAAAAAAGAGGTGATTTGTTATTATTTGATTTCTCATGCTGGGAGCTGGAACTAATTTTAAAGGATCAGTAAATTAATCAGTTCAGTTCTGGCCTTGCATTAGGGCACAGATGTTCCCTGGTTGCAGAGGGAGTGGCTGGAAGAGTCTGGGGAAAAAGTGTCAGGAGATAAGTATTTTAGTCCTCAAAGCCCCACTAGCCCCTCTGTTTGAAAGTTTGGGGGAGGGGTTCCACCCAGATCTGTTTGCAGTGCCCATCATCAGCACATGGTTAATAATAAATAGACAACTCCACCTGCACAACATCCCTTGCCCCTGGCGTTCTTGTGCTAAATGTTGAAGGCTGTTAAGTTTGCCTCTGGCACCCACCATCACCCTTCAGCATTCTCCCAGTGCCCACTCCCACGATGTAATCACCCAAGCCCAGCTCCTTCTCCCCTGCTTGCAGTAACGTGTTCACATCTACAGCCACAGCATTGTCACCCTGTTGGAGTCATTCTCTGTAGGGCCACTTATACATATGGAGGGCTTAGAGAGGTAGGAACAGGAGCCCTGTCCTGGGAGTACAGTCACATTCCCATCCCTGGAGCAATGGTCTTCCTCTGCTGATCTGGAGTTCAGACCCCCAAGCGCTTCATCCATCCAGATCGGGGTTCCCTTTTCCTTTTTTGCTGTGACTTCATGCTTTGCAGGCTCTTTAGCTTGTTTCTTTCCCCCATCACCAGTCCACAGGCTTAGTCCAGATGTTAGAAGTCATAGGCTAATTTACCATGGTGTAAGGAAACTTCATACCTTCACACTACTACATGACCTGACTTCCAGGCAACAATCAGAAGTTTAGCCCTACAAAGCTCCTACCTGGATGTCTGCCCAGCCTCTTTCCACCCTGGGTCTATAACTAATGAACGTAATGACTTTGCTGCAGGTATTCTGTGGAAACTGCCTCACTGGCTTATGCACCACTGTCTGACCCAGGACTTGGGGACAGGGCCTGGGGAAGGGTCTAGACCTTGGGTGAGTACCTACACTGACATTCGTTCATAAAGGAATCATATTTATTTCTGGAATCCTTTACCACAGTCCTCCGAAGAGCTGCTAACCAAATAGAACTGCAGTTTTTCTCTCAAAGGAATTTAAAATTAGACATCTTTGTTCTCCAGCCTCGCTTCTTGCCTCATGAAATAGATGGAGGCTGTCACTTTCTCTGTCCCAAGTTGGCTGTAGAAACAATATTTGTCCTGTTAATTTTTCTTTTAGCATAGAGAGTAAAACATATCTATTTTCACCAACATTTCAGGTTTTAGGTTTCTGCAGACTTGCAGTGAGCAGATGTGCTACAGCTTATAAAAAGAAAAGGCTTAGAGGCAGTGTGTGTGGAGGGGTGGGGGGAGCTTTCTAAACATGTAAAGATGATCTTGCCTGTTTCTATCTAGTGGTCCTAAAGAGAATTCAGATTTGGGGAATTTTGTGGCACCAAGTGAAGGAGATGAAGGTCCTGAGAAATAATAGAGATCCAGAAGGCCTCAGAGAAAGCATGGCAGGTCTCAAGCCTCTGGCCACTTCCACTGTACCCACCATGGAAAAGGTTTTTTAGGCTTCAACTGTAGAGTCACACTCTGTTGGCTTGTTGCTTTCCCATACTCAAAGTTCTTCAAAGATGGCAGGAACCCAATGTATCAGCTGAGTGCCCCTTCCCCACTTCATCCATCTTATCAGTGTTCATGCTTGTGGACTTTCAGAGTTCTAATGAAAACCCAGAGCCCATCATCTATGATTAAGTCCTTAAAAACTTAGGGCACATTCTACATTCTTTGAGGAATCTCATACCTTTTTCTATATTCCAGGTGCTATCAATACTTTGCTAGAATTCATCAGTTTTCATCATTTCTTTGAAAGAATGAGGCACATATAAAAAGCCTAAAGTTCATATAGGAAAAAAATGGCTCATAAATGGTAGTGAGGAAGTAGGTAACATGGAGCCTGAATGTCACACACTTCGTCAGTGCAATGGCCCTGGGGACTGAACTCAGAGCACGCGTACCTTGAAAAAGCCCCATAAATATTTAGTGAGCCGATAATCTAGGAAGGGCTGATGGAGAACAGAGGCAGTAAATTCTCCTCTAAGGCATATGAGAAATATTTTTCTTGGTTGAAAGAATTTATGAGTACTGTGGGGGTAGAAGAGATGAGGAGTGAAGGACTGAGTGTATGATTTACTATGATACTTGTTTTCTCTCTGCCCACTCTAGCATTTTATATATATAAAATAAAATTATCAGTCCTGCTCTTAGCCTGTGAAAATAAAATGCTTTTTCATGAATTCCCCAGCTCTGGTTATATTTAAAGGTTTGATTAATTTTTGATTCTTCATTGTTCTCTTTTTGTGTAATCACTGCAAAATTCTCCACTGTAAGCTTTTCTTTAACAGTGCAAGATACCATATCTGTCTCTAATTTTGGAAAGTATCTCGGAAGGTCAGTTGTTGGCCAAGGAAGAGACTGAGCACTAAGCTAGCCTGGAGGCCAGGCAGAGCTCTTGTGCTAGCATAATGCTAAACTTCTGGCCTCTAGATTCCTTCTCACAGCCACTTGCTTCTTGGAAAGAACTAGTTGAGTCCAATATGACATGATCCAATAACTAGCCATGAAGTTCTAGAAAAAGTAAGAATTACCCATTACTCTGGATCCCCCTCAAAGTATCTTGGTTGTCTGTTAAAATCAACATTGATCGGAATCTGTCTGAACAGCCCAGTGTTTCCTGAGTATGTTCAAGAGAAACCATGTCCCACAAGATGTCTTGAAACAAAAGGTTTCTGTACCACAGGGCTGGGAAATGCTGTACATGATAACTCTTCTGGGAGCCTGACAATGTGGGGGAACATACTAAAAGCTCTGACATTCCCTGCAGCAAAAAAATTTGTCCAATTTTATTTAACCTAGAATTTACCAACTCAATTAGACCACTAACTTATTAAATCTCCAAAAAATAGAACTGGGCTGGCCACACCTAATTAAGGGTGATTCTGAGGACAAGTTGTCATGGCTCATGCCAATGCATTGCTCGGTTGTGTTTCCGCTGCTCCACAGGAGACTTCACCTGCTCCTCCCAGCCCACCTAGCTCATTCCTGTTCTTTCTTTAAGATTCCATGTGAGGGTCATCTTCCTTGATTGAAACTCTCTTTTCCCATGCTTCCAGAGCACATCTGCATTCCTCTCAGTGCACAGGACGCTGTATTTTAATTATATACCTGGAATTACATACCACCCACCAAGCTTCTTGAGGGCAGGGCAAATAACCTAACTCCTTTTTGATTTCTCAGTGTCCAGCATAGCACCAGAGTCAACATACACAATCATGGAGTGCATAAATGTGAATTAATGGAGAAATGTGAGTGAAGCAGTGAGCCCACCTCTTCAGTGCCTTTTCTGCTTGGGAAAGTGGGAATTGCCTCACTCACTTGGCATTTTGCCATCTTCTATGGGGCTCCTCAAACCCTTCCTCTCCATCTGGGTCGTGGAAGCATTTATGGAAGAGGCCTGCATAATAATGATTGTATCATTTCTTGTTAACTAAAGCTCCTGTGGCCAGAAACACTAATCCTTTTTTTTTTTTTTTTTTTGAGATAGGGTCTCACTCTGTCACCCAGGCTGGAGTGCACTGGTGTGATCTTGGCTCATTGCACTCCTAGGTTCAAGCGATTCTCTGTCTCAGCCTCCTGAGCAGCTGGGGCTACAGGCGTGTGCCACCACACCCAGCTAATTTTTGTATTTTTAGTAGAAACAGGGTTTTGCCATGTTGGCCAGTCTGATATCAAATTCCTAGCCTCAAATGATCTGCCCACCTCAGCCTCCCAGAGTGTTGGAATTACAGGCATGAGCTACTGCATCCGGCCAGAAACTATTATCTATTGACCAACTGACTAAGAAGAACAGAACCTACAGTTTTTAACAGGATACAGGTGCATGCAAAAAAAAGATGGAGAAGTACTGTTCTCAGGCACAATAGGAGTGGATAGGTCATTATGAGATAGGGTGCACCTCCAAAGATTTTAGTAGAAGAACCACACTGGTCGTTACAAAGAAACATCTAAGAAACAAGCTAAGTGAGTCTGAGGATACTAGAAGTAATTAACATGTATTGTTTTTTATTCTGCCAGACATTGTTCTAAGGTGTGCTCATATGTATTAACTAATTTAATTCTTCCATCAACCCACTCAAATATAAGCAATGGAACACATAAGGAAACTACCTCATTTTGAGGCTAACACATTTAAAGAAAAACTTTTAATGTTGACATAATTATAGACTCATATAGAGCTGCAAAAACAGTATAGAGAGGTCCCGTGTGCCCTTCTCCCAGCTTTCCCCAATGGCAGCATTTTACATAAATGTAGGACAATACCAAACCAGGAAGTTGACATTGGTACAATCTATAGATCTTACTCAGATTTTTTTAATTTTTAATATTATTTTTATTATACTTTAAGTTTGAGGGTACATGTGCAGATCTTGCAGGATAGTTACATAGGTATACACATGCCATGGTGGTTTGCTGCCTCCATCCCTGCATCACCTACATTAGGTATTTCTCCCAATGTTATCCCTTCTCAGTCTCCCCACCCCCCCACTATCCATCCCATAGACCCCACCCCACAAAACACCCCAGTGTGTGATGTTCCCCTCCCAGTGTCCCTGTGTTCTCATTGTTTAACACCCACCTATGAGTGACAACATGCAGTGTTTGGTTATCTGTTCTTCTGTCAGTTTGCTGAGAATGATGGTTTCCAGATTCATCCATGTCCCTGCAAAGGACACTAACTCATCCTTTTTTATGGCTGCATAATATTTCATGGTGTATATCTGCCACATTTGCTTTATCCAGTCTATCACTGATGGACATTTGGGTTGGTTCCAGGTCTTTGCTATTGTAAACAGTGCCACAATCAACATACATGTACATGTGTCTTTATAAAAGAATGATTTTATAATCCCTTGGGTATATACCCAGTAATGGGATTGCTGGATCAAATGGTATTTCTAGTTCTAGATCCTTGAGGAATCACCACACTGTCTTCCACAATGGTTGAACTAATTTATACTCCCACCAACAGTGTGGAAGCATTCCTATTTCTCTGCATTCTCTCTAGCATCTGTTGTCTCCAGATTTTTTAATGATCATCATTCTAACTGGCATGAAATAGTATCTCAATGTGGTTTTGATTTGCATTTCTCTAATGACCAGTGATGATGAGCATTTTTTCATATGTTTATTGGCTGCATAAATGTCTTCTTTTGAAAAGTATCTGTTCATATCCTTTGCCTACTTTTTGATGGGGTTGTTTTTCCTTGTAAATTTGTTTTAGTTCTTTATAGATTCTGGATATTAGCCCTTTGTCAGATGGGTAGATTGCAAAAATTTTTTCCCATTCTGTTGGTTACCGGTTCACTCTAATGCTTGTTTCTTTTCCTGTGCAGAAGTTCTTAAGTTTAGTTAGATCCCATTTGTCTATTTTAGCTTTTGTTGCCATTGCTTTTGGTGTTTTAGTCATGAAGTCCTTGCCTATGCCTATGTCCTGAACAGTATTGCCTAGGTTTTCTTCTAGGGTTTTTATGGTGTTAGGTCTTATATTAAAGAGGAAGTCAAACTGTCTCTATTAGCAGACGACATGACTGTATATTTAGAAGACTCCATTGTCTCAGCCGAAAATCTCCTTAAGATGATAAAATAAACTTCAGCAAAGTCTCAGGATATAAAATCAATGTGCAGAAATCACAAGCATTCCTATACACCAATAACAGAGAGCCAAATCATGAGTGAACTCCCATTCACAATTGCCACAAAGAGAATAGAATACCTAGGAATACAGCTAACACAGATGTGAAGGACCTCTTCAAGGAGAACTACAAACCACTGCTCAAGGAAATAAGAGAGGACACAAACAGTTGGAAAAACATTCCATGCCTTGGTTAGGAAGAATCGATGTTGTGAAAATGGCCATACTGCCCAAAGTAATTTATAGATTCAATGCTATCCCCATCAAGCTACCAATTACCTTCTTTACAGAACTGGAAAAATCCACCTTAAACTTCATATGGATCTAAAAAAGATCCCCCATAGCCAAGACAATCCTAAGCAAAAAGAACAAAGCTGGAGGCATCATGCTACCTGACTTCAAACTATACTGCAAGGCTACAGTAATCAAAACAGCATGGTACTGATACCAAAACAGAGATATAGACCAATGGACCAGAACAGAGGCCTCAGACGTAATGCTACTTATCTATAACCGTTTGATCTTTGACAAACCAGACAAAAACAAGCAATGCAGAAAGGATTCCCTGTTTAATAAATGGTATTGGGAAAAATGGCTAGTCACATGCAGAAAGCTGAAACTGGACCCCTTCCTTACATCTTATACAACAATTAACTCCAGATGGATTAAAGATTTAAACATAAGACTTACTCAGATTTTTATACACAGGGTTGACTCTTGAACAATGTGGGGTTTAGGAGTGCCAACTCCCCAAGCAGTTGAAAATTCTCATAGAACTTTTAACCCACCAAAAACTTAACTACTAATAACCTACTGTTGGCTGGAAGCCTTACCAATAACATAAACAGTCAATTAACATGTATTTTGTATGTTAATGTCTTATATACTGTGTTCTTACAATAATGTATGCTAGAGAAGAGAAAATGTTATTAAGAAAATCATAAAGAAGAGAAAATGTATGTACTGTTTAGTGGAAATGGGGCATCATAAAGGTCTCATCCTTCTCATCTTCATGTTGAGTAGGCTGAGGAGAAGGAGGAAGAGAGGAGGTTGGTATTGTTTTCTCAGGGGTGGAAGAGGTGGAAGAAAATTTGCATGTAAGTGAACCCACGAAGTTCAAACCCATGTTGTTCAAAGGTCAACTGTACCTGTGTATGTGTATAATAGCTCTATGCAATTTAATCACATGTATAGAGTCATGTAACCACCACTACCACACATACAGAACTGTTCACCACCAAGGAACTCCCTCCTGCTGCCCCTTTGTGGGACTTGCCCGTTTTTGAAAGGGCAGTTGACAGCTGCAGCAAATCCTCAGGTGATAGCCACCAACACCCATCTTGTCATCTAGACATCACCCACAGTATTGCACAGCCATCACTGGGTTCTGGGGCAGAGTTTGCCTCCCAAAGTGTGTCTAGTGAACATGTCCAGAGCTCCTCTGATATTAGCAGTTTGAACAAGAGGAAAGATGTCAAAAACCCAGAGTAGCATCTCTGGCAGCACAGGAAGTAGCAGGACTTCTTCCCTTTCCTCTTTCATCCAGAGACCTTCATGCTTCTAATTCCTTGAGATTCCAGAGAAAAGTCTCCCATCTTGGTGGAAGGTTTTTCCATATGAGCAATATACAAGGCAAACCAACTGTGTCTGGTTTAATAATCTGACCCTGGCTCTTACTGAATCCCATATTGTCACCACTTGTTTAGGTAGCAACATCCTCACTTGTTCAGATCAACAACTGAAGAATGAAGATGAGGAGCCAGTTGCTGGTCACTTAACATTTGGGAAATGAGAAGCTGGGGGAAGAACCCCTAGGATGGTGTCTGATACACCAGACACTAAAAGTAACCACAGTAATAGCTTCCATTATTTGATCACCTTCTATGTGTCAGGTATCGTGCTAAGTGCCTTCTTTTATTATCCTACTTAATCCTCAAATCCAAGCTATAGCAATCTAAAGTCTATGTTCTTAAACCACTCTCTTCTCTACCACCATTCCAGGGCACCTAATAATTGAGAATTCTTTTCATCATGATTACCACACATATTGTTTTGGCAATTCTAAAATACATCTTAATCTTCTCTCTTCTCCTCCCAAGTTCACCTTCTGGGAGCATCCTATCATGCTCCACAACTCTTCCCATTTCTGAATTCCATTTGTTTTTATTTTTTGGCCCCTATAGGAGATTAAGATCAGAGGTCAGTTTTGATCATGCTTGAAACAAAGGCACCTTTTGTTATGAGCTGCTTACGAAGTCCTTTACCCTTGTTCACCCTCCTGTGTTTACAGAGCATTTCCACATACAGGATCTCATCTGCTCCTTACAGAAGCACAGCAATGTGTGTGTGACAGAGGAACTTATATGCAGGGAAGTTTAGTGTCAGTTAGTCTTCTGGTTCCAAGTCTCATGTTCCTTTGATCCCACCAGCCTTCAAAAGGAAGAGGAGTAATAATAATTATAATAAGAGTGCTGTAACTACTAAAAATAATAATAATAGTAAAATGAGCTCCAGAGCCCTAGATTTGAATTGAAAATAAGTATTTCCGGTTATGTGAGCCACATGCTTCCTGTACTGTTTACATTAGTTAGTTGCATTTTATGATACTTGCCATATAAATTGTTCTAACTAAAGCCATATTAATGCATTTCAGCTGAACAGCAATCATAGAAGAGAGGTGAGGGTGCTGGAGTAGAGTGTTCATATGATTTATCATCTAGACTGGAATTCTTCAGAGAGTAAAAGGAGGCCTTGTCAATGATTACATCAGAGCAGGAGCCATAATTCTGGATTATCCCTGGCAACTTGGGACATGAGAGCACTCTGCACATATGGAAAGACAGATTCAGAGAGTTTAGGTAATTTGCCTAAAGTCACACAGCTGCTAAGTGTTGTCTGCGGATTTAGACTGAGAAGAGGCTGACTCCAGAGGATGAAATTCACCCACTATGCAGGGCTATATGGATTCCCTGTTGTGATGCAGATTTGGAGACCACAAACCTCTTAGGTCTTAACTACCAATAGAGATGGGGGCCTTTCATGAACAGGAGACAGGCTGGATTTTGTGGACAATCAAATGTCCTCATGCACCTGGGTGCCAACCTCACAGTGTGCCCCAGGACTGTGGTGCCATGAGCCATGGGTGATGTCATGCACAAAGAATTTTTAAAACTAACTTAGTGAAGCACAATAATTTTCCTGATATTTTAGGTGAACCAACATATTACAAGAGCACTTTGTGAACTGTCAGGTATCATATAGATTATTCGTTCATTTACTCATTCATCATTTATTCATTTATTCTTCATAGTATAGTGGTTCTCATGATAGTGTGGGGAGCCCTTCAGGTAACACAGCAGCTTCACCATGGCTTATCTGAGACTGTTCCTTGGATGATGTATTAGTCAGCATTCTCTGGAAGGACAGAACTAATAGGACATATATATATATGTATTAAGTATTAACTCAAATGATCACAAGTTCCACAATAGACCATTTGAAAGATGAGGAGCAAGGAGAGCCAATCTGAGTCCCAAAACTGAAGAAGCAGGAGTCTGTTTGAGGGCAGGAAGCATCCAGCATGGGAGAAAGATGTAGGCTGGCAGGCTAGGGCAGTCTAGTCTTTTCATGGTTCTCCTTGTTTTATATTCTAGCTGCACTGGCAGCTGATTAGATGGTGCCCACCCAGATTAAGGGTGAGTCTGCCTTTCCCAGCCCACTGACTCAAATGTTAATCACCCTCATAGACATACCCAGGATCAATATTTTGCATCCTTCAATCCAATCAAGTTTGACACTCAGTATTAACCATCATAGATGACATGTGTATTTTCAGCCCCATCTCCCTTCATTATCACTCTTCTACCTTGCCCTGGGTTGGACCATACTGAACTCTTGCTTTTACTTCTCTCATGGCCTTGATATATGCTGTTTCTGCCTAGAGTATCTCTTTTTCTGCAGCACTCCATTTAGCTTGGAAAACTATTTTTTAAATATATATTTTATTACGTTTTAGGTTTTGGGGTACATG